>JBBDGP010000964.1:2530000-2707500 GCA_037952835.1 Lithobates septentrionalis | reverse complement strand
AAACTGGAAAGTGCACTATCTGGTACAGCTGTGCATGGTAGCCAATCAGCTTCTAACTTCAGCTTATTCAATTAGGCTTTGTAAAAAAAAAAAAAAAAAAACTAGAAGCTGATTGGTTTCTGTGCAGAGCTGCACCAGATTTTGCACTCTACGGTTTTAGTAAATCAACCTCTGTAAGCTCATTGGTTGCCATGGGCCACTACACTTTGTTCCCCATCATTGTTCTTCAACCAAATTTATGTTAGGATGTGCAAAGTGCAAATATAGCTACCAATCCGATAACTTCTCCTTATCTGAGATGACTACAGTAAAATAAAATCTATTTGCCATGGGTTATACTGTATTATTTTTTGCACTGTGGCACAGTGGTTAGCACTTCTGCCTTGCAGCACTGGGGTCCTTGGTTTGAATCCAAACCAGGACTCTGGTGTGTTCTCCCTATGCTTGCCTGGGTTCGCTCTGGGTACTCCATGTTCCTCCCACACTGGTAGGCTAACTGGCTCCTGTCTAAACAGACCCTAGTATGTAAGTTTGTGAGTTAGGGACCTTAGATTGTAAGCTCCTTGGGGACAGGGACTGATGTGAATGTACAATATGTAAATTGTTGGTGCTTTAGAAATGCCTGTACAAAAATAAGATATTACAAATTTTATAAAAAGATAGAAACTTTTCATTTTACCTTGCCCAGGGATCCAATGCAATAAATTGCCATCTATATTCGTTATACAGGTAGTGACTGGGCTCCTTAACCACTTGCCGACCGCCCCACACAGATGTACATTGGCAGAATGGCACAGGCAGGCAAATAGGCGTACGTCCCTTTAAATTTACCGTGGGTCCCGGGAACTCAACGTTTTTCGGCGGCCCGCGATTGCGGTGTGGAGAGGCAGAACGGGGAAATTGTAAACAAGACATTTCCCTGTTCTGCCTATGGACATGACAGAGATCCACTGCTCCCTGTCATCGAGATCAGTGATCTCTGTCATGTTGTAGTGAGCCCATCCCCCCTACAGTTAGAATCACTCCCTAGGACACAGTTAACCCCTTCATCGCCCCCTAGTGTTTAACCCCTTCCCTGCCAATGTAATTTATACAGTAATCAGTGCATTTTTATAGCACTGATCGCTGTATAAATGACAATGGTCCCAAAATAGTGTCAAAAGTGTCCGATGTGTCCGCCACAATGTCGCAGTCATGATAAAAATGGCAGATCACCGCCATTACTAATGAAAAAAAAAATTATAATAAAAATGCCATAAAATTATTCCCTATTTTGTAGACGCTGTAACTTTTGTGCAAACCAATCAATATACGCATTTTGCAATTTTTTTTTACCAAAAATAGGTAGAAGAATACATATCGGCCTAAACTGAGGAAAAAAAATCGTTTTTCTATATATTTTTGGGGGATATTTATTGCAGCAAAAAGTAAAAAATATTGATTTTTTTCCAAAATTGTCGCTCTTTTTTTGTTTATAGCGCAAAAAATAAAAACCGCAGAGGTGATCAAATACCACCAAAAGAAAGTTCTATTTGTGGGGAAAAAGGACGGCAATTTTGTTTGGGTGCAACATCGCACGACCGCGCCATTGTCAGTTGAAGCGACGCAGTGCCGAATCACAAAAAGTGCTCTGGTCAGGAAGGGGGTAAAATCTTCCGGGGCTGAAGCGGTTAAAGAAAACAGTCCAGAGAAAATACATTGCCATTACTGAGCTCTCCTTTATAAAATGCTAGCTGCCTGGCTGTTATACTGCTCAAAGGCTTCAAAACCTTCCTGGAAATATACAGTCCAGGAGTTGAGACTCTTCCAGTTCAGGAGCTGCTTGCTTGTATCAGGGCAGTTACTTATGCCGCGTACACACGAGCGGACTTTACAGCAGACTTTGTCCGGCGGACTTTTCGACGGACTTTCCGACGGACTTTCCGAATGAACGGACTTGCCTACACACGATCAACCAAAGTCCGACGGATTCGTACGTGATGACGCACGACCGGACTAAAACAAGGGAGTTCATAGCCAGTAGCCAATAGCTGCCCTAGCGTCGGTTTTTGTCCGTCGGACTAGCATACAGACGAGCGGACTATTTGACCGGACTCGAGTCCGTCGAAAAGATTTGAAACATGTTTCATTTCTAGGTCCGTCGAATTTTTGGGGAAAAAAAGTCCGCTGGAGCCCACACACGATCGAATTGTCCGACGGACTCCGGTCTGCAGGACCAAGTATGCCGTAAAGTCCGGTCGTGTGTACGCGGCATTAGAAACATTTTATCTCCTGTTAAATGTTTGCATTTTGGGTATCTGCAATACCCATTATACTTTGTATTCAATTAGCTTTTTTTCTTTATATATACAATAAACTCTATTGTGAAAAAAAAAAGAAACAGCCAGGCAATTAGCCTTTTTAAAAGAATGTCAGCAGTGCCAAGCTATTTTTGCTCAGCACAGGTTTCCTTTAAAGAGTGATTGGGGAGTCCTTTATATTAGGAATCATATTTATATATAAGAAATCATATTAATGTATTTGCTTGGCTCATAAGACTTCTTAGGGGAAAAAAAAGGGTTTATGTAAAAGAGCTTAAAATATTGAATTGTGGGACTGTTGTGTGATCAGAACATATAACATGCCACCATTATACATATAGCTATAACACATGGTGTAGATGTAGAATGTATTACAAAGTGCTGACCCTGAGATGTGCTGCACCCCACAATACTGATCTTCATGGTCAATCACTGAGAACCCCCAGCCATCCATACTAATAACAGAAGGTTGGCATTTTATTGGCTGCACACATCGATGGGCTGGAGAGGGCGCTATCCAAGTTTCCTGAATCCATCAATATCTGCAAGGTCATAAGGAGGTGAGAGTGCAAATTAGATCACTGACCTGCATTGGCTGGACTGGGGAAAAGATTCATCTACAAGCAAGGCTGACATTGGGGTGAAGAGTAGAAGGAAGGGTACAATACCTTTGCAGGTCAGCTCAGACACAGGATAGCTCCATCCTATGGAATCAGCAGCATCCAAGGCTTGGGTACCAGCGCAGCCCAGCTAGTGCCAGGTGGGCATTCACACAGCATTGCAGATCAGCACACAGAGCAGAGCTGGCAGGGTGATGGAGGGGGGCAGCACACTGGGCATCCACTTAGCCCAATCTATCCCTAACCATGCCTGTCTAATAGCAGCGCTCTATCTGCAGTCTCCTCCAATCTAATTGTCGGTTATGCATTATAAGAAGTGCGATAATACAAGGCTCTCCGGCTGCATGAGGTTCATTGAAAGTAGAAAGGAGAATGGATTTTCTAGACTGTGCATAGAGAGCTTGTGATTTTGCTGTGAGATAAAGCAGGGATTTGTTATCAGCAGCCCTTTAATCCTGTTGCAGATTTGCAGACATTGCTGTGTGCCTTGTAGAGGGAAAAGGTATCCAATTTTATTCCATGCAGCTGATAGTGCCTGCAGCATCACAGGAGAGAGCATAGAGAACAGGGGGGGGGGGGGGGGGAAGGAGAGGGCAACCTGCATTGATTGATCCCAGCCTGGACCACAGAGCATCCTCATGAAGAGGCATTGATTTGTATGTCCCCCCTCACATCTCTCTCCTCTGTGTGTGCCAGCTGCCTGTGCCAGCTGGAAGTCTCGGATTAAAGACTAGAACAATAAAGCAGAGGATGGCCATGGCACTCGCAGGAATAAGTCCTGCTATTAACCTCCCTGTTCAGGCTTCCCAAACTAATGGGCTCTGTTTAACTATGTGCAGCCTGACTGCTACTGCATGGGGGGGACAGAATCCTATAGCATTTATTAATATTCTTCAGATTTTTATTATTATTGATATTATTAACATTTTTTTTAATTAGTATTGATATTATTACAGTTTAAGAAATATATAAATACCAAGAACAAAATGAACATGTTCAAAATGCTTACAGCAAGGAGAGACTTGTTAGCAGTAAAATAAAATGATATACAGTAAAGCCTTGGTTTGAGAGTAACTTGGTTTGAGAGCGTTTTGCAAGACAAGTAACATTTTTTAATACATTTTGACTTGATATAAAAGCGATGTCTTGATATACAAGTAGCGTCATGTCACAACATAAAAGAGAAGAGGGGCGTCTCTAAGTGTAGCAATATGGTTACATTTAAAGAGGAGTTCCACCCAGGGGGTCCATTAAAAAAAATAAATAAAATAAAAGTCAGCAGCTACAAATACTGCAGCTGCTGACTTTTAATTGGACACTTACCTGTCCCTGGGTCCAGCGATGCGGGGGATCGAAGCCCCACTCGTCCCCCCCCCTCTGCTCGTCGGCGCTGGCATTTCAACTGTGGGCGCCGGGCTGTGGCTTCACAGCCTGGCACCCACTGCGCATGCGCGAGCGGCGCCGTGCGCCGTGATTGGCCGCTCAATCACCTGGGACCTGTAGTGGGTCCCAGATGATTGACAGGAGGGAGGGAGCAGAGCCGAGCCCTTCCTGTGCCGAGGGGGAAGTGATGTCACCAGCCCAGGCAAAGGAAGAGGCAGACTACGAGGGACCACCTAGCAACAGGCATTTAGAGGTAAGTAAAAAAAAAAAAATATCCAAATGTTTTTTTGTTTTTGTTTTTAGAATTTTTCATGTATTTTTGTTTTTTTGGGTGGAACCCCACTTTAATGAAGGTACAACATTTAGCAACATATTGCTACACTTAGAGGCGTCTCTCTTCTCTTTTGTACTCTGTAGCTCCTGCTGTATTTTACTTCTAATCCCCTTGTGGAGGCTTCCATTTGTGGATGGACATCTTTTATGCCCCGTACACACGGTCGGACATTGATCGGACATTCCGACAACAAAATCCATGGATTTTTTCCGACGGATGTTGGCTCGAACTTGTCTTGCATACACACGGTCACACAAAGTTGTCGGAAAATCCGATCGTTCTGAACGCGGTGACGTAAAACACGTACGTCGGGACTATAAACGGGGCAGTAGCCAATAGCTTTCGTTTCTTAATTTATTCTGAGCATGCGTGGCACTTTGTCCGTCGGATTTGTGTACACACGATCGGAATTTCCGACAACGGATTTTGTTGTTGGAAAATTTTATAGCAAGCTCTCAAACTTTGTGTGTCGGAAATTCCTATGGAAAATGTGTGATGGAGCCCACACACGGTCGGAATTTCCGCCAACAAGGTCCTATAACACATTTTCCATCGGAAAATCCTATTGTGTGTACGGGGCATTATGGTTACACAAACTGGTCACATTGCTATAAACGGAACCTTCAGGATTTGAGGATTATTTGTGTGGAAGAATGGGTTAAAATCACACCTGAGCAATGCATGCGACTAGTTTCCCCAAACAGGAGGCGTCTTGAAGCTGTCATTACTAACAAAGAATTTTGTACAAAATAGTAAAGTGGTTGTAAACCCTGTTACATAACTTTTACCTACAGCTAAGCTTATAACAAGGCTTACCTGTAGGTACCTTGAATATCTCCTAAACTTGTACAGTTTAGGGGATATTCAGCATATGTGCTGCTGTCGACGTCATTGGCGCATGCGCACTGAAGAAACGGGCCGCTGTGAAATTTCTTTAGGAGTCGTGCCATGACCAGCGGCTCCCACACACATGCGTGTTTACAACCTCTTTCACCACTTTCATACAGGGCATTTTCACCCCCTTCCTGCCCAAGCCAATTTTCAGCTTTCAGGGCTGTCGCAATTTGAATAACAATTGCGCGGTCATACAACACTGTACACAAATGAAATTTTTATCATTTTTTCCCCACTAATAGAGCTTTCTTTTGGTGGTATTTGATCACCTCTGCGGTTTTTATTTCTTGCGCTATAAACAAAACAAGAGTGACAAGTTTGAAAAAAAAACACATTATTTTTTACTTTTTGCTATAATAAATATCCAAATTTTTTTTTTTTAAACAAATTTTTTACTCAGTTTAGGCCAATATGTATTCTTCGACATATTTTTGGTAAAAAATATCGCAATAAGCATATATTTATTGGTTTGCGCAAAAGTTATAGCGTCTACAAAATAGGGGATAGATTTATAGCATTTTTATTATTATTATTTTTTTTACTAGTAATGGCGGCGATCTGCGTTTTTTACCATGACTGTGATATTGCAGCGGACATATCGGACACTTTTGACACATTTTTGGGACCATTCACATTTATACAGCGATCCGTGCTATAAAAATGCATTGATTACTGTATAAATGTGACTGGCAATGAAGGGGTTAACCAGGAGGGGGCGCTGTATAGTTAATCATGTTGCTAGGGAGTGATTCTAACTGTGGGGGGGGGGGGGCGGGGACTCACAAGGGGAGGAGACCGATCGGTGTTCCTCGGTCCTGCTCGGTTACCGGGCAATCGCGGGTGCCCGGCGGACATCGCGGCCGCCGGGCACGCGCACCGGGACCCGAGTGACGCGGCGGGTGCGTGCGTGCGCCGCCGCCGGCCTGCGCGCCCCCTGGGGGACCTGGAAGGATAACAGCTGCACCGTCCTGCCGTCATATGACGGTGGGCGTGCAGCAAGTGGTTAAATAGATTTCGGTTAGCATGTTTAATACTTTTTCCCTGTGTAATTCCATTTTATTAGACATAACTTCATTTCTGAACTTATTTGTTTTGGTTTCTTTGTATGAATGCATTGCATGGGTTGTTACATAGTTACATATTGAGTCAGGTTGAAAAAAGACACAAGTCCATCTAGTTCAACCATAAAATAAAATAATATCATACAATCCCATATACCCAATCCTTTACTCACAGTTGATCCAGAGGAAGGTGAAAAACCCCAGCAAAGCATGATCCAATTTGCTACAGCAGGGGAAAAAATTCCTTCCTGATCCCAGAGAGGCAATCGGATATTCCCTGGATCAACTTTACCTATAAATCTCAGTACCCAGTTATAATAAGTACAATTAAGAAAGAATCCAGGCCTTTCATAAAGCAATCAACTGAGCTGGCCAGAATCATCTCTAGAGGGAGTCTATTCCACATTTTCACAGCTCTTACTGTGAAGAAACCTTTCCGTATTTGGAGATGGAATCTCTTTTCCTTCAGACGTAAAGAGTGCCCCCTTGTCCTCTGTGATGACCTTAAAGTGAATAACTCAACACCAAGTACACTATATGAACCTCTTATATATTTGTACATGTTGATCATATCCCCCCTTAATCTCCTCTTATCAAGAGAGAATAAATTCAGTTCCTCTAATCTTTCCTCAAAGCTGAGCTCCTTCATGCCTCTTATCAGTTTGGTTGCTCTTCTCTGCACTTTCTCCAGTTCCCTGATATCGTTACCAACATGGGGTGCAAATTTCATGTCAATAGCAGAAATACATTTACCTAGAAAAATGTTGACATGTTCAATACTTATTTTACCCGCTATATATAATTATTCCCAAGTAGTGAACAAACAGCACACATAGCCATGGGAGCTAATGCAACAGGATTGACCCAAATCGTTGAGGAGATCTAGAAACAAAGTCCAAGTTTGCAGCACTAATGTCATTTATTGTAGCAAATGTCAAATGCAGTGTGCTTGGAAACATTGTTCATTTGAAATTTGCTACATATAAATTCAATAAATGACATTTGCGACATGCAACCTTGGACTTTGTTTATATACTGTATGTGCTTTTTTTTTATTTTTTTTTTTTTATGTATTTATTTTAAACCTTTGTATATTTGTTCATGCTAAAGTATAGGTAAACAAATGTAACAATGCACTTCTCTTATTTGCCTAACAAGTGTTTGTGTGTGTACTGTGTGCTGCTTTTACTGGAGATCTAGTTGTTTATATTCCCTTCTTAGCAACCAGATCCCCTATCACTGAACACAGCTCTGTGCTGTTTACACTCACAGAGCTGTGTTCGAGAAGGATTGGAGCCGATCACTGGGTACCGATGACCAATCCTTAGCCGGCACCTGGTGATCAGCAGCAGTGGCCGGTCTTTATTACAGGGAGATCCTGCACAGAAACAACAGGGTTGATTTAGCGCGATTGCTCCAGAGTTTAATAAATGAGGCGACATTTCACTGTAACCACTTCCTACCCAGACCAATTCTGACACTTTGCTCCTACATGCAATAATCATCATTTTTTTTGGTAGAAAATGACTCAGAACCCCCAAACATTAAATATGTTTTTTTTAGCAGAGACCCTAGGGAATAAAATGGTGGTTGTTGCAACTTTTTATCTCACACAGTATTTGCGCAGGAATTTTTCAAACACGTTTTTTTGGGGGAAAAAAACTGTTTCATGCATTAAAAAAAAAAAACATTAAAGTTATCCCAATTTTTTTGCATAATGTGAAAGATGATGTTACTCCGAGAAAATAAATACCTAACATGTCACGCTTTGAAATTGCGCACACTCATGAAATTGCGCAAAACTTCGGTACTTAAAAATCCCCATAGACGACGATTTATAAATGTTTACAGGTTACATGTTCGGAGTTACAGAGGAGGTATAGCATTAGAATTATTGCTCTCGCTTACGTTCGTAGCGATAGCTCACATGTGTGTTTTGAACATCGTTTACATCTGTGGGCGCAAACTATATATAAGTTCTCTTCTGCACGCGAGCACACTGGGACGGGGCACTTTACACACTACTTTACTTTTTTTTTTTAATTGTTTATTTTACTTTGATTTTTGTATTTTGACTTTCACTGTCTTTTTCCTTTTTTAATTTTTTTGTAAACATCCCTTGTAATAGGAATAGTGCATGACAGGTCCTCTTTACAGTGAGATCTGGGTCAATAAGTCCCCACATCTCACCTCTAGGCTGGGAAGCCTGAGAAAAAAATTATCCCGGGTTCCTAGTCGAGGCGACTGCATTTTTTCAAATGCAGAGGCCTGGTGTGACGTTATAACATTGCGCCCAGCCTCCGAAAGGTCATAGGGACGTCCAGGGGCCATCTAGCCCACCGGATTCTCTATGGCAAACTTCCAGCATGAACTGATTCCTTCTCCCTCTCGCCGATGGCAGGGGCGAGCCGGGAGAAGCACCGGAGGGTGACGGGAAGGGGTGTGTCCCCTCCCACTACCTGTAAGAACAATCAAGCTGCTAAACAGCCGCCATGATTGTTCTTACGGTGTAGGGAATCACTGGCTCTAAAAGAAGATTTCTGAATGATGCCTGCAGCTGCACCCATCATTCAGATATCTCCGCTCAAAGTGGACGTCATATGACATAGTTGGGCGGGAAGTGTTTAAAAAGAATACCCAATCCCATGTAAGGAAACTATAAAAAAAACAATGTTTTACACATGATTGGATGATGGAAGTCAGCAGAGCTTCCCCTCATTTACTAGGCTCTGGAGCAAATCCCCTTTGAAAGTGCTCAGTCTATTTGCCTTTAGTAAATCAACCCCGACATTTCACAATGGATTACTACACAGATCTGGAAGAAATACACAAAGCACACCAGGGTTCAAATACGTTGTAAGTATACACATGACTTGTATTTGGACACTATTTGCTCATCCCGGAATTCCTTTAACTGTACTTAGCAATGCCCCTAGTTGCCAAGTACAGTTATCAGTGCAGCCTATCAGTGCCGATCAATGCAGCCTCATCAGTTCCCATCAGTGCAGCCTATCAGTGTCCATCAGTGCAGCCTATCAGTGTCCATCAGTGCAGCCTCATCAGTGCCCATCAGTGCAGCCTCATCAGTGCCCATCAGTGCAGCCTCATACGTTCCCATCAGTGCAGCCTATAAGTGTCCATCAGTGCCCATCAGTGCAGCCTCATCAGTGCCCATCAGTGCAGTCTCATCAGTGCCCATCAGTGCAGCCTCATCAGTGCCCATCAGTGCAGCCTCATAAGTTCCCATCAGTGCAGCCTATAAGTGTCCATCAGTGCCCATCAGTGCAGCCTCATCAGTGCCCATCAGTGCAGCCTCATCAGTGCCCATCAGTGCAGCCTCATCAGTTCCCATCAGTGCAGCCTCATCAGTGCCCATCAGTGCTGCCTCATCAGTTCCCATCAGTGCAGCCTCATCAGTGCCCATCAGTGCAGCCTCATCAGTACCCATCAATGAAGGAGAAAAATAACTTATTTACAAAATGTTATAACAGAAACTAAGAAAAATGTTTTTTCTTTTTCAGAATTTTTTCGTTTGTTAACAAAAAATTAAAAACCCAGTGATGATTAAATACCACCAAAAGAAAGCTCTATCTGTCTCAAAAAAAATGATAAAAATTAGATTTGGGTACAGTGTAGCACAACTGCACAATTGTCATTCAAAGTGTGACAGTGCTGAAAGCTGAAAATTGGCCTCGGCAGGGGGGGGGGGGTGAAAATGCTCAGTAGGCAAGTGGTTAAAGACAAATTCCAGGTATGGATTTTATTGCATAGTTACATTGCTCCAGCTTTACCAATGTAAATATGCATATTCTGTACGGGGGGGGGGGGGTCCCTGTAAAAGCAAAAGGATCACTGTAATGTATTCCTGGCCCCTGTGTTCTTCAGTGTATCAGGAAAATATATATTATGGCCAGTAGATGGAGCTCACAATCATAGTAAATAAGCATTTTTTTTTTTTATGATCATCAGCTCCATCTAGTGGGCCATAATGTGATATTTTCCTAATTTAGTCTATGCTATATGAATGAAGAACATTCGACCGGGAGAGAAACGCACATGCAGTCTTCCAGGATAAATAGGTATACAATTTTTTTTATTTATTTTTTTATATAAATACACTCCTAAGTGTTTGGAAACGAGAAGAAACATGTGCGGTCACTGACAATTGAGAAATACCAGTAATTGGGCATATACAAACCTTCTAATTATTTAGTGGTGTCCCAGGTTCCAGTGAATGCAGTATTTTATTGCACAACGGTGGAGGAATAAACACAAGATAATATTTTATTCACATTTTTTTTATGAATCATGTAAATATGAATATACTCCATTCCTGTGGGGTCCCTGTGTAAGTTTAGAATCTCTGTAGTAGTTGCTGCTACTACCGTGATTACCACAGTTTTTTGTGTCTGATGCCAAGCAGCTGACCCTGCTGTATAGTAACCACAGAGGATTGGGGTGCCATTTACTGATCACCTTGTATTTTTTTCAGTTAATGCAAGGCATTCTCTGTTTGGAGCAGGTGGAGAGGTGGGGTGGTGATTTCACAATCTCCACCTCGTCCAATCAGAGAATGCCTTGCACTCCAGGATACACAGGCACCTGACACCCCCGGAAGTGTCAGATGCATACATTCTGACAGTGGTTGTAGAAAGTGGGGATGCTATTCACCAGCAGCAGCAAGATCACGAAGAGGTGTATTTATTAAAAAAAAATTGCAATGCTACTTGTCTGGTGAAACTGCATATACAGTGGGGACAGAAAGTATTCAGACCCCCTTAAATTTTTCACTCTTTGTTAAATTGCAGCAATTTGCTAAAATCATTTAAGTTCATTTTTTTTCCTCATTAATGTACACACAGCACCCCATATTGACAGAAAAACACAGAATTGTAGACATTTTTGCAGATTTATTAAAAAAGAAAAACTGAAATATCACATGGTCCTAAGTATTCAGACCCTTTGCTGTAACACTCATATAACTAACTCAGGTGCTGTCCATTTCTTCTGATCATCCTTGAGATGGTTCTACACCTTCATTTGAGTCCAGCTGTGTTTGATTATACTGATTGGACTTGATTAGGAAAGCCACACACCTGTCTATATAAGACCTTACAGCTCACAGTGCATGTCAGAGCAAATGAGAATCATGAGGTCAAAGGAACTGCCTGGAGAGCTCAGAGACAGAATTGTGGCAAGGCACAGATCTGGCCAAGGTTATGAAAAAATTTCTGCTGCGCTTAGGAGCACAGTGGCCTCCATAATCCTTAAATGGAAGACGTTTGGGACGACCAGAACCCTTCCCAGAGCTGGCCGTCCGGCCAAACTGAGCTATCGGGGGAGAAGAGCCTTGGTGATAGAGGTAAAGAAGAACCCAAAGATCACTGTGGCTGAGCTCCAGAGATGCAGTCGGGAGATGGGAGAAAGTTGTAGAAAGTCAACGATCACTGCAGCCCTCCACCAGTCGGGGCCTTATGGCAGAGTGGCCCGACGGAAGTCTCTCCTCAGTGCAAGACACATGAAAGCCCGCATGGAGTTTGCTAAAAAAACACCTGAAGGACTCCAAGATGATGAGAAATAAGATTCTCTGGTCTGATGAGACCAAGATAAAACTTTTTGGCCTTAATTCTAAGCGGTATATGTGGAAAAAACCAGGCACTGCTCATCACCTGTCCAATACAGTCCCAACAGTGAAGCATGGTGGTGGCAGCATCATGCTGTGGGGGTGTTTTTTAGCTGCAGGGACAGGACGACTGGTTGCAATTGAGGGAAAGATGAATGCAGCCAAGTACAGGGATATCCTGGATGAAAACCTTCTCCAGAGTGCTCAGGACCTCAGACTGGCCCGAAGGTTTACATTCCAACAAGACAATGACCCTAAGCACACAGCTAAAATAACGAAGGAGTGGCTTCACAACAACTCCGTGACTGTTCTTGAATGGTCCAGCCAGAGCCCTGACTTAAACCCAATTGAGCATCTCTGGAGAGACCTAAAAATGGCTGTCCACCAACGTTTACCATCCAACCTGACAGAACTGGAGAGGATCTGCAAGGAGGAATGGCAGAGGATCCCCAAATCCAGGTGTGAAAAACTTGTGGCATCTTTCCCAAAAAGACTCATGGCTGTATTAGATCAAAAGGGTGCTTCTACTAAATACTGAGCAAAGGGTCAGAATACTTAGGACCATGTGATATTTCAGTTTTTCTTTTTTAATAAATCTGCAAAAATGTCAACAATTCTGTGTTTTTCTGTCAATATGGGGTGCTGTGTGTACATTAATGAGGAAAAAAATGAACTTAAATGATTTTAGCAAATGGCTGCACTATAACAAAGAGTGAAACATTTAAGGGGGTCTGAATACTTTCCGTCCCCACTGTACATCCACTGCAAATAAGAGCAACATTTTCTCTCCAGGTCGAGCGTCCTTCATTCATGCAGCATAGAGTGAATCATGAAAATAGCGCATTATGGCCATTAGAGGGAGCTGATAATCATAAGAAAGAAATAATTATTATGATCATCAGCTCCATCTAGGGGGCCATAATGCAAAATGCTCCTGATTCAATGAAAAATATTAGACTTTAAGGGAACATACCTTAATAACATTCAGTTTTTCTCCTATTCACACAGATTGAAGTTGCATGCGGCTTCACAGGACAAATAGCTCTGCAAAGTTTTTATGAATTCACCCCTTGGTAACCAGGCCGTTGCTTGGGAATGGAGTCTACAACCTCTGTTTAGCATCTAAAACTTTCAGATGTGTCAGATTCCAGCATATTATGGCTACATTCTGCGGTTTCACCAGCTGGCTAGCACTGGTTATAACTTAAATAAGAACAGTCACTTTACATTTTTTCTTTAATGTTTTGTCTTCCTTCCAGGGCACATGTTGCATGTAGTTCTTTGTCCCATGATCCTATGTGCTTTGTAAGCTTAGCGAGATCGGATTGGGCTCCCCCCCAGTCCAACAACTTGGCTAGCAAGGAGGCAGCTGCTTGCTAACCAGTGCTTGCCTCAGACTATAAGAAATTGACAAAGATAAGAACTGGCAAGGGGAATGCAGAGGGCTGTGGGTGTCGGCCAACCCTCTCCCTCTGCATTACTCTTGCTGCTTCTTGCACTCTGGCAAGTGCTTGTAGCTTGGAGGCAGCACTGGTTATATAGCAGCCATCTCCTTGCTAGCTATGTTGTTGGATGGCTATGGGGGGGGGGGGGGGGCTTTATGACCTCTTGGCTAGTCTTACAAAGCATATAGCAACGTGGGGAAAAGTACTACATGTAATGTGTTCTCTGGGGAATAGAACACTGAAAACATTGTAGTGTTATTCTTTGAAGCAGGGGTCTCAAACTGGCGGCCCTCTGGCTGTTGCAAAACTACAAGTCCCTTAATGCATCTGCCTGTGGGAGTCACGCTTGTAACTGTCAGCCTTGCAATGCCTCATGGGACTTGTAGTTTCGCAACAGCTGGAGGGCCACCAGTTTGAGACCCCTGCTTTAAAGTAAACCTACTTTTATTTTAATTATTTGAAATATATGTATGTGCATAAAATTTTCCGACAACAACATTAGTGGTAGGTTAACCAAAGCACAAAAACACAAGGTGAGTATAGTAGCAAGTCCTAGTTGCAATCTCGAAACACCCAATACGAGGACAATATGCGACCCGTCTAAACTATGTGGCATGTTCACCAATGCCAGGAGCATGGCAGACAAGATGGGTGAACTAGAGATACTGTTGTACAAGGAGGATTTGGATTTTGTGGGAATTTCAGAGACCTGGTTCAACAGCTCTCATGATTGGCTGGCAAACATTCAAGGGTATACCCTATACCGCAAGGATAGAGAGGGTAAAAAAGGGGGAGGGGTATGCCTATATATCAAGAATAATGTACAAGTGAATGTGAGAGATGACATCACTGAGGGAGCTAGTGAGGAGGTGGAATCCTTATGGGTAGAGCTCCAAAGGGATGAAGCTAAGGGGAAAATAATACTGGGAGTATGCTATAGGCCCCCTAACCTGAGGGAGGAAGTGGAGACGGATGTCCTATCACAAATTGAATTAGCAGCAAGGATGGGAAGTGTTATTATAATCGGGATTTTAATTATAGACATAGACTGGGCGGAGGGAACCGCGCATTCATTTAAGGCTCGCCAGTTCCTTAATGTCTTGCAGGACAATTTTATGGGTCAGATGGTAGACGCACCAACTAGAAATAAAACATTACTGGATCTACTGATTACCAACAATACAGACCTGATCACGGATGTGGAAATACGGGGCAATTTAGGTAACAGCGATCACAGGTCAATTCGTTTCAGTATAAATCACACAAATAGGAGACATGAAGGGAACACAAAGACACTGAATTTCAAAAGAGCCAACTTCCCTAAACTACAAACCTTGCTAAAAGGCATAAATTGGGATAAAATATTAGGAACAAAGAATACGGAGGAGAGATGGGTTTGCTTTAAGAGCATATTAAATAAGGGCATTAGCCAATGTATCCCATTGGGTAATAAATTTAAAAGAGCGAACAAACATCCTGGATGGCTTAACTCCAATGTAAAAATGCATATAAAAGCAAAGGAGAAGGCCTTCAAAAAATACAAGGTTGAGGGATCAGCCTTAGCATTCAGACTTTATAAAGAATGCAACAAGAAATGTAAGGGTGGAATTAGGACGGCTAAGATAGAACATGAAAGACACATAGCGGAGGAGAGCAAAAAAAATCCCAAGAAATTCTTTAAGTATGTAAACAGTAAAAAAGGGAGGACAGACCATATGGGCCCCATAAAGAATGAGGAAGGACACCTGGTTACAAAGGATGGGGAGATGGCGAAGGTATTGAATTTATTCTTCTCCTCAGTCTTCACGAGTGAATCGGGGGGCTTCAGTAACCAAAACTGCGTTGTTTATCCTCATGACACAACACAGGAAGCACCTCCATGGTTAACAGAGGACAGAATTAAAATTAGACTTGAGAAACTTAACATTAATAAATCACCGGGACCAGATGGCTTGCATCCGAGGGTACTTAGGGAACTCAGTCAAGTGATTGCCAGACCGTTTTTCCTAATTTTTACAGACAGTCTATTGACTGGAATGGTACCAGCTGATTGGAGAAAAGCCAATGTAGCACCAATATTTAAAAAGGGCCCAAAATACATCCCTAGGAATTACAGACCAGTTAGCCTAACATCAATAGTATGTAAACTCTTGGAGGGGATGATAAGGGACTATATACAAGATTTTAGTAATAAGAACGATATCATTAGCAGTAATCAGCATGGATTCATTAAGAATCGTTCTTGCCAAACCAATCTATTAACCTTCTATGAGGAGGTGAGTTGCCATCTAGATAAAGGAAGACCCGTAGACGTGGTGTATCTGGATTTTGCAAAAGCATTTGACATAGTTCACCATAACTTACTGTACAAAATAAGGTCCATTGGCATGGACCATAGGGCGAGTACATGGATTGAAAACTGGCTACAAGGGCGAGTTCAGAGGGTGGTGATAAATGGGGAGTACTCAGAATGGTCAGGGGTGGGGTTCCCCAGGGTTCTGTGCTGGGACCAATCCTATTTAATTTGTTTATAAACGACCTGGAGAATGGGGTAAACAGTTCAATCTCTGTATTTGCAGACGATACTAAGCTAAGCAGGGCAATAACTTCTCCGCAGGATGTGGAAACCTTGTAAAAAGACCTGAACAAATTAATGGGGTGGGCGACTACATGGCAAATGAGGTTCAATGTAGAAAAATGTAAAATAATGCATTTGGGTGGTAAAAATATGAATGCAATCTATAGACTGGGGGGAGAACCTCTGGGGGAATCTAGGATGGAAAAGGACCTGGGGGTCCTAGTAGATGATAGGCTCAGCAATGGCATGCAATGCCAAGCTGCTGCTAATAAAGCAAACAGAATATTGGCATGCATTAAAAGGGGGATCAACGCAAGAGATAAAACGATAATCCTCCCGCTCTACAAGGCTCTGATCCGGCCGCACCTGGAGTATGCTGTCCAGTTCTGGGCACCAGTCCTCAGGAAGGATGTACTGGAAATGGAGCGAGTACAAAGAAGGGCAACAAAGCTAATAAAGGGTCTGGAGGATCTTAGTTATGAGGAAAGGTTGCGAGCACTGAACTTATTCTCTCTGGAGAAGAGACGCTTGAGAGGGGATATGATTTCAATTTACAATACAGTACTGGTGACCCCACAATAGGGATAAAACTTTTTCGCAGAAGAGAGTTTAATAAGACTCGTGGCCACTCATTACAATTAGAAGAAAAGAGGTTTAACCTTAAACTACGTAGAGGATTCTTTACTGTAAGAGCGGCAAGGATGTGGAATTCCCTTCCACAGGCGGTGGTCTCAGCGGGGAGCATTGATAGTTTCAAGAAACTATTAGATAATCACCTGAATGACCACAACATACAGGGATATACAATGCAATACTGACACATAATCACACACATAGGTTGGACTTGATGGACTTGTGTCTTTTTTCAACCTCACCTACTATGTAACTATGTAACTATGTAACATCAGTTGTCGGAAATTCCGATCGTGTGTACACAAATCCGACGCATGGCAAGTGCCATGCATGCTCAGAAAAAATTAAGAGACGAAAGCTATTGGCTACTGCCCCGTTTATAGTCCCGACATACGTATTTTACGTCACTACGTTCAGAATGATTGGATTTTCCGACAACTTTGTGTGACCGTGTGTATGCAAAACAAGTTTGAGCCAACATCCGTCAGAAAAAATCCATGGATTTTGTTGTAGGAATTTCTAACCGTGTGTACAGGGCATTAGACTGGGATTCCATTAAAGTTCATGTGCGTGTAAAGGCAGGCGTCCCAATACTTTTGGTAATATGGTGTATATATACACCTTATATACAGTATATCGTAATGCTGGTTCTCTCCCATTAGAATATGATCATACTTTACATAAACATGGTGGTGTGATATGTGAACTATTTGTTAACATATGCAGCTGAGACCTTCGCTTTTAATAAAATGCTGAAAATAGGTTTTAAATTAGAGCCACTTTCCTTGTCAGGCTAAGTGCTGGGGAATGTTGTATGGTGGCCTTGCTATAAATTGCCATTCCCAGTGTGCTCCTCCTTTGTTATAAACTGATTATGTGCCATTTCCTCTTTAATGCCGTTTTAAGCTCCACTCTACAGACTGGAGCTTCCAAGGCCTCCCCCATATCAATGAAAGACAACAAAGTATTTCAACTATATTTTAGGTCAAATCTAGGTCACCTGTGCCTTTAAATAAATATATTTTTTTCAATAATGTTGTGTTTCCATAGTAACCAATGTTAAGAAAGAATTGTGAAATGTTTTCTATGATACATTTGCTGAATACTTTGAGATGATAACATTTAGATAATTCTTTTTACAGGCAGACTGGATGGTGGCGAAACGCGGCTGGGGTCCATGGGTTCCATATTTGTCTCCCAGTTGAACTGACAATTTCAACAATTTTTTTGGTACATGGCGGTACGGTCATTGAATGCACCCCATCAAGAGAATAGGGCTGTGCCGCAAGCGCCCTGCAATGCATGCAGTTGAGGTGCAGTGGGTGGGCATTTTCAGGCTTAAAACTGGCAAACACTTTTCAAAGAGGTGGCAATGATATTCGCATACTTGTTTTAGCTCTGATAAAAAAAGATATTGATAGAACAAAACTAGTCCAAAAAAGGACAACAAAAATGGTGAAAGGTCTAAGGACAGGGGTCTCCAAACTTTGGAAAAACAAAGAGCCAGTTTACTGCCCTTCAAACTTTAGGGGGGGCGGACTGTGGCCAGTGGGGGTAGAAAATGCCATAGGCTTGGTAGTCAGTGGAAGGAATAAGTGGCCCATCATTGGTGTCAGTGGAAAGAATAGAGCCCCATCGTCGGTGTCAATAGCAGGAATAGTGCCCCATCATTGGTGTAAGTGGGAGGAATAGTGCCCCATTGTTGGTGTCAGTAGCAGGAATAGTGCCCCATCATTGGTGTCAATAGGAGGAATAGTGTCTCATCATTGGTGTCAGTAGAAGGAATAGTGCCCCATCATTGGTGTCAGTAGGAGGAATAGTGCCCCATCATTGGTGTCAGTAGGAGGAATAGTGCCCCATCATTGGTGTCAGTGGGAAGAATAGTGTCCCGTCATTGGTGTCAGTAGGAGGAATAGTGCCCCATCATTGGTGTCATTAGTGCCCCATCATTGGTGTCAGTGGGAGAAATAGTTCCCCATCATTGGTGTTCAGTGGGAGGAATAGGGCCCCATCATTGGTGTCAGTGGGAAGAATAGTGACCCGTCATTGGTGTCAGTAGAAGGAATTGTGCCCCATCGTTGGTATCAGTAGTGCCCCATCATTGGTGTCAGTGGGAGGAATAGTTCCCCATTGTTGGTGTCAGTGGGAGAAGTAGTTCCCCATTTTGGTGCTCAGTGGGAAGAATAGTGTCCCGTCATTGGTGTCAGTAGGAGGTATAGTTGCCCAAGGGCCGGATAAAGGCAAGCAAAGGGCCACATCCACCCCACAGGCTGCAGTTTGGAGGCCCCTGCTGGGGGATAAAACATATCAGGAGAGACTTCAGGAATCAATATTAGAAGGGATATAGAAGAAATGGATGAAACCTTTATATACATCAAGGGGGTGAAAGGGGTTCAAGAGGGCAGGATTTTTAATATGAAACGAAGATCAAGAACAATGGGACATGGCCTCAAACTATCCAGAGGAACATACAGAAATAACCTAAACCTGCAGTTCAAAACTAAGAAAGCGGTATTTTACTGAAAGAGTAGGAACAGGCACCCAGCAGAGGTAGTGGGTTAGTCAACACTAATGCCGCGTACACACGAGCGGACTTTACGGCAGACTTTACCTAGCTGACTTTTCGACGGACTTTCCGAATGAAGGGACTTTTCTACACACAATCCACCAAAGTCCGTCGAATTCGTACGTGATGACGTACGACCGGACTAAAACAAGAAAGTTCATAGCCAGTAGCCAATAGCTGCCCTAGCGTGGCTTTTTGTCCGTCGAACTAGCATACAGACGAGCGGACTTTTCGACCGGACTCGATTTCGACGGATTGATTTAAAACATGCTTCAAATCTAAGTCCGTCCAACTTTTGAGAAAACAAAATCCGCTGGAGCCCACACACGATCGAATTGTCCGACGAAATCCCGTCCACCGGGCAAAGTCTGCCGTAAAGTCCGCTCGTGTGTACGCGGCATAAGGGGTGTATTTATAAAAGGATTTGCATAGAATGTTGCCCAGTGAAAGTGTACAAATAAATTCCCAGTCTCCAATCCTTGCCTAAAAGTGGTACCCTAATGTACAGTGGATATATGGGATTTGTGATATGGGGTTTGTTAGCTCAGTAGTAGATGTGGGTTTTTTTAGTGAAGTCCATGTCAGTCAGAACTTAAGGGCCTTGTAGCCCAATTTTATAGAAAAGGAAATTGAATGCCTTTACAAGATAAGGTTTCCCATGCAGTTGGTTTCAGCTTTCATACAAAACAGTGTTAAACAAAAATGCAGAGCCACCTGGCTCTCCTGTCTGCAGCATCACAGCTTTATCCAATCTTCCAGACCACGGGCTATTCCACGTCACTCAGCCTTGGTTGTAGCACCCTGCTGTATGGGCCCACTCCTGACCCGCTGATAGGGTTTGCTTAGCACCCCAGATTCTCACACAAACTCAAACTTGGGAACTCAAACTTCCTCCAGCCTCCTGAGCTCGCTAGTCACTTTAGAATATGGGGAGGTCCAACGCGGTGCTGCGGCAGTAATCACTCAGAGTCCAGTTTCAGAAACAGAACTGTATTGAAGTTAAAGTTCAGCAGAGTACAACTAACCCGGCAGGGAGACCATCCCGACTGGGTGCACTTGCAGAATGTAATAGCATTTCGCCTAGCAGCAGGTGTGCTGTTAGCATCCGTCTTGAGGGGTGGAATGCGGCCTGGCTGGTCCTTACCCAGATGGGGAGGCTTCCAGGAAGGATGGCGTGTCCCTGCACTTTCTCTACTCGTCTAGAACCTGACAGATGGGTGACCTGTCCATACACTACCCACATGCAAAATGCGAACCAAGCCTGGGAGCCAGGGTCTTAAATAGACTCTGCCTCACCCAAGATGGCTGACAAATTCACGTGGGGCACCAGGAAACAATAGAGGAATTTCGCAATGCCACTATGGGTTGAGAGCCACCTGCATTGTAAAAAGCAGACTGCACCTGCCTATAAGCTTTCCTAAAGCCTCTGGACCCATGTAGCGTTCCAGTCCTTTGGGCAAGAATTCCCCCCCAACATGCGATCTCGTCTCTTGTGCAAGTCACCCCCCTGACTGGAGCACACAGCTATTTTCACACACAGTCTGGGGGTCCGAATGGCAGCAACTGCCCTGAGTTCTCACCAGACCTGGTTTGTATTAAATATGTGCACCTTGACACAACCTGTAGAACTCCAGGAAACCCTGGACACAGGATTGAAGGTTCCATCCCACCCAAAGCTCCTCAAACTCTAGGCCCCATTCCAGAACTACCAAATCCAGAGAAATCTTAAAGCAGGACTTCAGCCTTAAAGGGAAGTTCCGCATTACACTGTCACATGTGCCACTTTTTGGAGGGGAGGGGGTAACAAGTATCTGCTCCCACTTCCGGCTGAGATCTCCATGGCGTTCTGAGCCAAAAATGTCACCCCCCCCCCCCCTTCCCTCGCAGTCTTCTGGGACACATCACAGGTCCCAGAAGACTACAGGACCATTTACAAGGTGCAGCGTGGCTCACACATGCGCATTAGGAATCCGGATGTGAAGACTTCACTTCCTGTTTCCCTTACTTGAGATGCTGACAACTGCACCCAAAGCGGATTGAAGAATTGGCTTGGGCAATGACAGCGCTGGATCCCTGGACAGGTAAGTGTCCTTATAAAAAAAGTCAGCAGCTACAGTAATTTTGGCTGGAGCTTCTCTTTAAAACACAGTTTGTTTGCTCACAAAACACATGTTGGATCTTCTCAGACTGCAAATCTGAGAAACAAGTGTCATTTTTTAACCATTACCTAAATTGCCACACATTAGGGGGATATGAGGCCGGCACTGCTCAGGGGTGTGGGCTGGCACCTGGCAGTAGCACATAGTAAGTGTGCCACTGCCAGTTATAGGTATCTCTGTCGCCGGACGCCCAAAGATAATCCTTGGGTTTGTCAGCGCCATTTTTTGCAGAGGAGGACGAGGGGCCTGGCCGCCTGGGGGAGTAGAGGGAGGAGGAACAGCCGCCACCACTGACACCATCACTGACACCACACCGCCGCCGTCCTCCAAGTATTGTGTCTTTGTCTGATCACAGGGCTGAGCATACACACCACCAGCCTCCAGCATCCGTCCTTGGTAGTGTTGCACATGGGTTGTGTCAGTGGGCTCTGGGGGTGTGTGTGCGGGTCCTGGCCATACATGGCTGGTATAAAATGAGGGCAGGTGACAGTAGACACAGTCTGAAGATCCAACTCATATATAGATGTGTTACACACAGAGTGATTATATTTCAAGCATTTCTGTCTTTTAATTTTGATGATTATGGCTTACAGCTAGTGAAAACCCAAAATTCAGTATCTCAGAAAATTAGAATATTACATAAGACCAATAATAAAAAAAAAAGGACTTTTAATACAGAAATGTTGGCTTACTGAAAAGTATGACCATGTACAGGATAGTATGCACTCAATACTTGGTTGGGGCTCCTTTTGCATGAATTACTGCATCGATGCGGCGTGGCATGGCGGTGATCAGCCTGTGGCACTGCTGAGGTGTTATGGAAGCCCAGGATGCTTTGATAGCGGCCTTCAGCTTGTCTGCCTTGCTGGGTCTAGTGTCTCTCATCTTCCTCTTGATGATACCCCACAGATTCTCAATGGGATTTAGATCAGGTGAGTTTACTGGCTAATAAAACACAGTGATACCATGTTCATTAAACCAGGTATTGGTACTTTTGGCAGTGTGGGCAGGTGCCAAGTCCTGCTGGAAAATGAAATCGGCATCTCTATAAATCTGGTCAGCAGAGGGAAGCATGAAGTGCTCTGGAATTTCCTGGTAGAGGGCTGCACTGACTTTGGACTTTATAAAACACAGTGGACCAACACCAGCAGTTGACATGGCTCCCCAAATCATCACTGACTGTGGAAAATTTTGCATTTCATTTGGAAATCGAGGTCCCAGAGCCTGGAGGAAGAGTGGAGAGGCACAGAATCCAAGTTGCATGAGGTCCAGTGTGAGGTTTCCACAGTCAGTGATGATTTGAGGAGTCATGTCATCTGCTGGTGTTGGTCCACTGTGTTTTATCAAGTCCAAAGTCAGTGCAGCCCTCTACCAGGAAATTCTAGAGCACTTCATGCCTCCCTCTGCTGACCAGCTTTATAGAGATGCCGATTTCATTTTCCAGCAGGACTTGGCACCTGCCCACACTGCCAAAAGTACCAAATACCTGGTTTAATAATCATGGTATCACTGTGCTCGATTGGCCAGCAAACTTGTCTGACCTAAACCCCATAGAGAATCTGTGGGGTATTGTCAAGAGGAAGATGAGAGACATCAAACCCAACAATGCAGACGAGCTGAAGGCCGCTATCAAAGCAACCTGGGCTTCCCTAACACTTCAGCAGTGCCACAGGTTGATCGCCTCCATGCCACGCCGCGTTGATGCAGTAATTCATGCAAAAGGAGCCCCAACCAAGTATTGAGTGCATACTATCCTGTACATGGTCATACTTTTCAGTAAACCAACATGTCTGTATTAAGAATCCTTTTTATCTTGTTGGTCTTATGTAATATTGAAATTTTCTGAGATACTGAACTTTGGGTTTTCACCAGCTTTATAAGTGCTTTCACAGTGAAAGCGCCGGCCGTTGGCGCCAAAGCGCTGCTTGTTTTAGAGGCACTTTAGCGATGTCTAAGCGGCGCTTTTCGACCACTAGTGGGGCGCTTTAAAACCCAAAAAAAGGGTTAACAACTCACATTTTGCAGCGCTTTGAAAGTGCTGCTCATTCATTCCAATGGGCAGGGCGTTTTGGGAGAGCTAAATATAGCGCTCCCAACCCGCCCCAAAGATGCTGCTTGCAGGTCTTTTCGGAAACAGCCCGCAAGCGCACCGCCCCAGTGTGAAAAGTCAAACCCGGAATGAATGGGAGGCAGTTTTTAGGTGCTTAGCAGCGGCTATTTCCAGCGCTAAAGCACCTGAAAACCGCCCCAGTGTGAAAGGGGTCTAAACCATAATCATCAAAATTAAAAGAAAGAAATGTTTGAAATATATTACCGTGTGTGAGGCATCTATATAAAATATAGGAATTTCACTTTTTGAATTGAATTACTAAAGTAAATGTACTTTTTGATGATATTCTAATTTTATGTGATGCACCTGTACTAAATGATTAGCAGGCAATTTTTTTTTTCAGACATAAGCAAAACTCAACATTTTTGCATGTTAACCACTTCCCGACCGCCTCACGCAGATATACTGCGGCAGAAGGGCACGTACAGGCAGATTAACGTACCAGTACGTTGCCCTTTAAGAGGCGGCTCGCGCGTGCGCGCATGCCCGACCGCCGGGAGCTCCGTGGAAGCGATCGCGGGTCCCGCGGACCCGATGTCCGCGGGGATACCCGCCATCGTCTCACGGTGAGGAAGAACGGGGGGATGCTAATGTAAACAAGCCTCTCCCCGTTTTGCCTAGTGACACTGTCACTGATCTCTGCTCCCTGTGATCGGGAGTGGTGATCAGTGACGTGTCACACACGACCCCTCCCCCCACAGTTAGAAACACTCCCTAGGACACACTTAACCCCTACAGCGCCACCTAGTGGCTAACCCCTTCACTGCCAGTGACATTTTTACAATAATCAATGCAATTTTTTTAGCATTGATCGCTGTATTAATGCCAATGGTCCCAAAAATGTGTCAAAATTGTCCGATGTGTCCACCATAATATCGCAGTCACGATAAAAATCGCTGATCGCCGCCATTACTAGTAAAAAAAAAAATTATCAATAAAAATGCCATAAAACTATCCCCTATATTGTAGACGCTATAACTTTTGCGCAAACCAATCAATATAGACTTATTGCGATTTCTTTTTAAACAAAAATATATAGAAGAATACGTATCGGCCTAAACTGAGGGAAATAAATGTTTTTTTAAATATTTTTTGGCAAAAAGTAAAAAATAATGCGTTTTTTTTCAAAATTGTCGCTATTTTTTTGTTTATAGCGCAAAAAATAAAAACCGCAGAGGTGATCAACTACCACCAAAAGAAATCTCTATTTGTGGAAAAAAAAGGACGTCAATTTTGTTTGGGAGCCACGTTGCACGTCCACGCAATTGTCAGTTAAAGCGAATTGTCAGTGCCGAATCGCAAAAAGTGCTCTGGTCAGGAAGGGGGTAAATTCTTCCGGGGCTGAAGTGGTTAAAAACGTGCATGAGCACACACAAACTCACACCATACGGTGCTTTAAAAGCACACATACATTTTCTCAAGGCAAAGAAGAGTGAATCCCATCTACATTCTATCTTTTTTTAGCCACCGTTATCCGGAACGGTGATTGCGGAGACATATTTCTCCTCCTCGGGAAGCATATGTAACCGCGGCCTGCATGAGACATCCTAAGTGGTGTAATGGGCATTTTATTTGTTTTGCTTTGGCAGAGCAGGTTAGGTATAATGCAGCTATTACTGTTGTCAGCACCAGCTGTAGCTAAGGTAGAAATCAGCCTGACGTCTGTCATTGCTGAACTGCCCCGAGCTCCAACATCTGATGCTCTGTTGAATACAAACCACACGGTGCATTACACCTAACCGTACACTGTGCAAGCCAGGAGCCGGCCCTGATTCATTTTCATCTCGCAGCTTTTATTTCTTTTCCAGAGAACAAAAGGAAAATTTAGTGTGCGTGTATAAAACAAAAGGTGGGTGGTAATTGGAGTAAAGAACATTTCTAGGCTGCAGCCTGGACCGGCCATCTCTCAGCTCAGGCCTCTGCCAGAAGGGCGGCTGTGTCTCAGTTTAACCTCATCAGTACCAGCACCGTTCACCCCCTTTGCTACCAAGCCATATTTTTCCGTTTTCAGCGACGTGATACTTTGACTGACAATTACTCAGTCATGCAAAAATACATTTCTTATCTTTTTTTAAGACAGGTAGAGCTTGATTTTTTTTTGTGCCATTTAAGCCCCGGAAGGATTTGCCCCCTTAATGACCAGGCTATTATTTTGCGACGCTTAACTGACAATTGCGCGGTTGTGCGACGTTGTACCCAAACAAAATTGAAGTCCTCTTCTTCCCCTAACTAGAGCGTTCTTTTGGTGGTATTCGATCACCTCTGCAGTTTATATTTTTTGCACTATAAACAAAAAAAGCGTGACAATTTTGAAAAATAAGCTAAATTTTTTTACTTTTTGCATTAATAAATATCATGTAGAGTAAATGTGTAGCGCTAAAAGTATTGGGTGAAATGTGCAGCGCTTATGTGATCATATAAACCATAACAAATAATATGAGTACAAAAAACGTGAATAATAAATGAAGTGCTCAAAAATATTACAAGCAGTCCTCTATTATGACATGTGATGTCTATAAACAGAGGAACTTGGACGTGTGATGTCCAAAAAAAAGTCAGTGACAAACTTCAATCATGTGTGATGATAATCCTCAACCACATGTGGATATAATATAGTGACAGTCTTTAACTTCAAATATGTATGATGTAATAACAATTGATAGTAGATCCACCACCAAAGACACCAGAAGCTGCTTATCAGAGGGATTGAACTCAAATAGGTGTACACCTACCCTGTTTCCCCGAAAATAAGACCTAGCGTGATTGTCGATGATGGCTGCAATATAAGCCCTACCCCCAAATAAGCCCTAGTTAAAGTCATTTTAGGTCTTCTTTTCAGGGTAGGGCTTATTTTCGGGGATACAGGGTAGGACTTATTTGGAGGGTAGGGCTTATATTGCAGCCATCATAGACAATCATGCTAGGTCTTATTTTCGGGGAAACAGGGTAGTGAGTCAATCAAGCTTTGTGGTATAATATACCAAGGGGATCAGATGCTTTATCCAGATATGACCTCCAGATGGACCTCTGAACAGGTGTAAGGTATGGATGGACTCAGTAGATATAGACAGTCAGCCCCACCATTAAAAGAAAGAGGAAGGCATATAGCGTTGGTCGTTGGTTACGTCCAGCTTGCTTCATTTACTGCCTCTGGGACGTTTATTCATTCCCTCTCTATTCCCTCCTATCCCCTATCCCTATTGTCCTTGGCTCACCTCCTGGAAGGCCCCCTGTATACCTATATCCAAAATACTTTGTTGGATTCCTACATGATGGATTTCTGCTATTTAATAATACTCCAATTGAGATTTTTCTACCTTCAATTACCCTAGCCTTCCAGCTCAATTCTCTTAACGTCACCTTTCCGTTGGCAAGCATTATACCTATGCTAAATCTGGACACCGCATACCTTTTTACTACAATCCCAGGCTGTCCCTGTCCCAATAACTATATTTTACACAATATTGATATCTTGAGCTACATTATATACCACAATAATCTTTTCTCCTGAAGAAGGGTGAAGACACGCGCAACATGTTGAGCATAGTCTCTAGTTGAAACAATTATCGTATGTCCACTGTCCAGCCACACCCTCGGATTTCTACTTACTTTGAATTGATGTCCAGTTTTCCGGGTTTTGTATATATTTGTATGGCTTTGTACAGTGGCAAACTTTATTGAATATCTATGCATCAAGATTGTTCTGTGGTTTTTAATAATTGCATTTTTCATGTTTTTTCAACCAATAAAAAACTTTTTTGTAAATGACTTTGTATTACTGTGCCTAAAAAGTCCAAAGTCCCCTCTCATTATCTTTAAATCCGTATGGAAATTTTAATACATAAAAAGCAAAGGAAATACACTCACGTGTTTAGCAGTAAATTCAAGCACTTGTATAAAAGAAGACAGTGGTCTCAGCATATCCTCCCAACGCGTTTCGACTTAGAAGTCATCATCTGGGGCCATACGCTAAAAGTATGTCTTGGTCGCGGTCCCCTGATGCTAGTAATAATCAGGAGACAATGCGATCAGTGATGTATCACTGGTGTGCAATAATAAAATTATGTATAGCTAAAAATAGTGTACATATAGATGCGGCTGATGGAACTGTATACGATACAAATACAAATTGTCGTGTCAAAAAGTACACATTAAAAAGTACAAAGGAAAAAAAATATAGATGAATAAATGATCATATACTGACATATAATCGGTGGCCACACTGTGTACAAAAACGTGATACAGTGTACTGACGTGAACAAGTGATGTGCAAATGAGGGTATCCTAAATATAAATTTAAAATATGGTGTTCATAATACAAGCACAATGATGCATACAAAAAAAAAACAATAAAAAGGTCAAAATCAACAGTGCCAATACACCAAAAACAAATGAAACTACGTAAGTCCATGTGATTATGAAGCCACAACAGACATTCAAAGAAGTCTTATGCTGCGTACACACGACTGGACTTTCCGGCAGAAAAGGTCAGACGGAATCATTCCGTTGGACATTCCGATTGTGTGTGGGCTTCATCTGACTTTTTCTTTCGAAAATTCTGACGAACCTAGAAATAGAACATCTTTCCGATGGAATCAGTTCCTATCGGGAAAACCGCTCGTCTGTATGCTATTCCGACGGACCAAAAACGATGCAAGGGCAGCTATTGGCTACTGGCTATTGAACTTCCTTTTTCTAATCCCGTCGTACGTCATCGCGTTCTAAACGATCGGACTTTAGTGTGATCGTGTGTAGGCAAGTCCATTTCAGCGGAACTCTGTCGGAAAAACCGTCAGAGTTTATTCTGACGGAAAAAACGGTCGTGTGTACGCGGCATAAGGAGTGCTTCATACTGATGTCTACTGATCTTAGAAAAAAAATCACACACGATCAGCCTTTGTGACTACACCCGGGATTGTGACTCAACCTTCTGAGAATAGGGGGATTCGGTACTCTTACCGTGGATAGTGGATCCACACGCCCGGTACTTTTACCCTGGGTAGTGGATCCACACGCTAGCGGCGGTGAATCAAACAAACATAGACGTGGATGCAGTAGGCATGAATAGAACTCCAAAGATGAGGTACTTCAACTCCTTCTTTGGTGACCAATAGGAATCCAGGATACAACTCACCAGCCACGATCAATAACAGCAGTACTCTGTTCATATAACTACCAGCAGCAGAACAGTATTCCCCAGGATGGGTATTGACCGATCACCTCCCGGCCACTATAATAAATATCCCCCCCAAAAATATAAAAAAAAACTAATTTCTTCCTCAGTTTAGGCCAACATGTATTCTTCTACATATTTTTGGTTAAAAAAAAAAAAAATCGCAATAAGTGTATATTGATTGGGTTGCACAAAAGTTATAGCGTCTACAAAATAGGGGATATTTTTATGGCATTTTTATTATTCTTTTTTTTTTTTACTGGTAATGGTGGTGATCTGCGATTTTTAGTGGGACTGCGACATTGCAGCAGACAGATCAAACACTTTTGACACTATTTTGATAGCAGAAAAAACGCTCCTGCACTATTTTGAGAGCATTGACATTTATATAGCGATCAGAGCTAAAAATAGCCACTGATTACTGTATAAATGTCCCTTGCAGGGAAGGGGTTAACACCAGGGGGCGATCAAGGGGTTAAATTTGTGTCCTAGGGAGTGTTTCTAACTGTAGAGGGGGAGGGGACTGCCTGGAGGAGGGGACCGATCGTTGTTCATACTTATGAACAACAGATCTGTCTCCTCTCCCCTGACAGAACGGAGATCTGTCTGTTTACATTGACAGATCTCCGTTCTGTCTCTCTCAGAAGCGATAGCGGGTGCCCGGCGGACATTGTGGCCACCGGGCACGCGCATCTGCTCCGCGCGTGCCCCCTAGTGGTCTTAAAGCAGCCGACATACAGCGATTTGCCCAGGGGAGTCAACATGCCGCAGTATAACTGCAGCGGTTGGTCTTCTAGTGGTTGAAGTGTTACTAAACCCAGGACTCTGCATTCACTATATCTGGACTCCCACAGTACACAGAACATGGAATTGCAATTCTTTTAGTAAATATAAACTGCGAAATACCTTTTCTCATCAGCAGTATATAGCAGTCTTGTGACTTCTATCAGTGCCTGGTAAAGTTTGTAGGAGGAGTTTTCATTCTCCCATGATTGTCCTATGAGGCTGCCCCCCTCCTGACCCTCTGTCTGGACAATGCTGATTGGTCTTATGCTGATCACCTACACCCCCCCCCCCCCCAAAAAGAACCAAACTGAGCATGTGCAGAGTGCCCCCAAGGCTATGTACTATCATTTGATGGATTGGGGATAGTGGAAGAAGGGGAGGATCAGGATCAAACAGCCTTTCTACACAATGCAGAGGATTAACCCCTTAGGTTCCACAGTGAATATAACAAGCATGCTTTGCTGCATATACAGTCTGATTTTACTGTTGTGGGTTTAGTAACACTTTAATAATCCAATAGAGAGACAGATTGGTATCTACAAACTGGGAGTGATATTTATCAATTTGTTGCATTAATAGCACCGCTTCAGTGGCGCTTGTTAAGAATTACATGAATCTGCCACATTTATTGGTAAAGCTACCAAAACAGGTGGCAGAAATGTTTTATTCTGGCACAGGATATTTTAAAGGGCCATACAATCAGAAAAGTGTCATTAGTGCTTTATTAATTATCTACGACCGTTATGACTTAACTTTTTTTTGTAAAGCAACAGGGTCATTTTAAAATTTGTTAAAGGGTAACTCCACTTTTGTTGGAAAAAAAAACTTCCTTTTGGGTGATTAATGTATATTGCAAGGATTTTTACCAAATTTGATTGCATACTTGTGTGTGAGATGAATCTGAATGGGGGTGACTTTTTCATTATTAATCATCTGATGCAATTGCAGTGTTCCAATGAGGAAAGTTGCAGTGTCAGCATCCCTTTAGGGGTAAATAACCCATGAGAGTATTTTGACAAAAATTTGATTTTTGCTGCAGGAGATGCCTAAAATCAACAAGCAGGAAATGACGTTTCTGGGGAAGTTCTGTACAGCAACTGTGTACAGAACACCTCCAGGTTGCCATATTGCAGATTGAAAAGAAAAAAAGGGCATTTTAACCACCACCAGACCGCCCAACCGCAATGTACTGCGAACAGGAGGCCCATACAGTAGGCGACAATAGCTTTGATTGTACACAGCGTTTATTTGTCAGCAGGTCCCAGCCAATAATTCATTGCTGGGACCTGCTGATCGGATGTGTCCAGTCACAACCAAGATCCCTGTGTTGACAATCAACACAGAGCTCTGTACAGAGGGAAAGATCTCTCTGCTTCTTCTCCCTGCAAAGCAGAGATAAGAAACAAAGAGATCTTTAGTCAAAAAGCAGCTCACATTACACAAATTAACAATTGTTAAGCACACATTTAAACCCTTGATTACCGGAGATGTAACCCCTTCCCAGTGTCATTAGTACAGTAAGGGCTAGTTTACACTTGCTTCCAAACAAAGCTTCAGACACGCTTTGTTAAAGCTCTCTGAACGCTAGTGAAAGCTCCTGTCACTAAATAAAATTAGCTTACAGTCCTGTTTACACCTTGCTTTTGCTTTGCTTCAAAAATGATTCCCCATGTCGCTTTAGGGGTGCTTCAAAGCATCTTCAAAGCCTCCATAGAAGTCTATGGCAAAGCTCGCTTGAAGCCCCACTGAAGCACCAAGCAAAAGCAAGGTGTAAACAGGACTGTAAGCTAACCATTTTACATAGTGACAGGAGCTTTGACTGGCGTTCAGAGAACTTTAACAAAGCGTGTCCGAAGCCTTGTTTTGAAGCAAGTGTAAACTAGCCCTTATGCCGCGTACACACGAGCGGACTTTACGGCGGACTTTGCCCGGCGGACTTTTCGACGGACTTTACGACGGACTTTCTGAATGAACGGACTTGCCTACACACAATCCACCAAAGTCCGTCGAATTCGTACGTGATGACGTACCACCGGACTAAAACAAGGAAGTTCATAGCCAGTAGCCAATAGCTGCCCTAGCGTGGCTTTTTAGTCCGTCGAACTAGCATACAGACGGCGGACTTTTCGACCGGACTCGATTTCAACGGATAAATTTTAAACAAGTTTCAAATCTAAGTCCGTCCAACTTTTGAGAAAACAAAGTCCGCTGGAGCCCACACACATCGAATTGTCCGACGAAATCCAGTCCGCCGGGCAAAGTCCGCCGTAAAGTCCGCTCGTGTGTACGCGGCATAAGTGTCACTGATGTCAGTCGAAGTTAGTCAGTTAGTCTGTTCCCACCCAGCGTCAGTTAGTGTCAGATGCCCATTATAAAAGTCGCTGATCACCGCCATTAGTAGTATAAAAAAAAATTCCAGTACATATCCCATAGTTTGTAGATGCTGTAACTTTCATGCAAACCAATCCTTATACACTTATTGGGATTTTTTTTTATTAAAAGACATGTAGCAGAATACATTTTGGCCAAAATGTATTAAGAAATTTGATTTTTACATTTTTCTTTCATTGGATATGAAAGCAGTAAGCAAAACATATTGTTTTCTTTCTTTTTTTTCTTTTTTTTTCTTTTTTTAATTGTTGTTGTTTTTTTTTTGTTTATATAATAAGAAATAAAAAACCTAGTGGTGATCAAATACCACCAAAAGAAAGCTCTATTTGTGTGAAAACATATCAGTTGAAATGGTGTTTTCGGAATTTTGTGATTTTCTCACAATTTGGATGCGATTTTGCCGCAATTTTACTGTACTTAGGGTGCATTTTTCATAGGCCATGTGACTCAAAAACCTCATCACAAATGTAACACAGGTGCATTATTGATGCGTTCTTGCTGCATTTTCAATGCATTTCAATGGGGGAGGTGCGTTTTTGGTGCCGTTTTTTTTACTGACCAAAAATGCGGCAAGCAAGCGCACATGGACCAGTGTGAGCACATACATAGAATTTAAAGGGATGCATTTTTCTTGAGCTTTTCTTGCGCTCAAAGTGCCGATAATGGCCGACAATAAATTCAAAATTTATTTAAACTCTTGATATTAATTAAAAAGTCGAATATAATACAAGTATATACAAAAAAATAAATATATATACTATTAAAAACAGTAATTTTCGGTGTTGGTTTTTAGTTTTCGGCCAAGGGCATCCTGCATTTTTGGTTTTGGCACCAAAATTACTGGTATCGGTACTCATGCAAATGCACCGATACCAGAAACCGATACTTTCAGGCTCGGTTCTTTCAGCTGTCAGCGGGTCTCCCTTGTTGACAGGTGAAGTGTTAAAGAAGTCCGGTAATTGGAGCTGTGAAAAAAAAAAAAAAAAGCAGCTGGCAATGTTTATTAACAACATTGCACAACCGCTGAAAAACTAAAATAAAAAGAAATATTGTTTCTTTTTGTATCTTTCTGTTTCTTCATCAGATCAAAGGGATTAACAAATGTTCCTCTGTTTTAACCCCTTATTAACCCTTAATTTACTCTAATCAGCCTTAATTAACTCCTTTATTCTCCTCCATTTAATTATTATTTTCCTGCTTTTTTTTTTTTTTGTTCATGTCTATTTTATAAACGATAAACAATTAAAACGTTTTTTTTTTTTTTTTTTGTTGCTTTGTTAGTGAATATTTTTGCACATATATATTAACATATATTTACACATTTCACATTGAAAAAGCGCAAAATTAAAAGCAAAAATCTATTTATTTCATTTGTAAAAAACTTTTCAATGCTTTGTTTCATTGCTGACAACTGATGTGAAAACAAAATAGTTGTGGTAGGTATCCGTAATTGTTATCGGCGAGTACTAAAAAAAAAAGTATTGGTACTCGTAAAAAAAAATGGTATCGGTGCATCCCTAAAAATTTCCATTCAGTACACCTCTAAAAAAAAAATGGTATCAATTTTGTTTGACTACAGTGTTGCATGACAGCGCAATTACGAGTTAAAGTAGCGCAGTGCTAAATAGCAAAAAAAAAACTTCCAGGGCTGTGGTGGTTAAATAAAATTAAATTACAATGCGGCTTGTGTAGCAATAGAATATTCTATATGACTTTTTTATTTGCTATATTTTTTTCCTCACTACCCTTTAAGGAATGTGGAGGGTGAACCAGGGTGTTTGCCGAAAGTGCCCTTCCCCCTTTGATTTTCAAACACACATTGAATAAATGATGGGAGCCGTCTAGTTACTATCGGCAGTCAAAACAGCGTTTTTCTCCCGCCTGAGGCTTATTGTCTCCAGTAGATTAATACGCAGCCTAAATAAACCCATGATATGATACACTCAGCAATGTTGGCACAGAACAGAAGACAATAGATTGTGCTTTTGTAATGGAACTCGGCAACAGCACAATACAAATGCATGAGAGATAGAAGGCATTTAGCAGGGGAAGATGAATGATAACCTTTTACATTGGAGACAGAATAGGACTGAGATTCTTTTACTGTGAACCCACCTGTTGGTTGATTTATGGCGATTGCCGGGCGCCTTTTTATTTTATTAGGATTCCATCTGGCCAAGATTGTGCAGCAAAGAAACACCAATTCACACATGACTGAGCATTTTGCAGTGGGCTATCAATCAGGGGATCAGGCCATCGCCTGGAATTAGAACCACCAGTCCCCTGTGCACTAACCTGATTCAATTTAATGCTAAGTGTATTCTTCTGAACTCAGGAAGATGGTTTTAGAGACTATTGGCCTCTTGTACAGCTTGGGAGCTAAGGAAAAGGAATATGCATGTAGCGCAATAGTACTTGTTGCATAAATATACTATAATATACTATATATATATATGTGTGTGTAAAAAAAATGCTAAAGTTTGGCACTCCTGGCATATTGCTGACCGCAATACCTACAGTGGGGACGGAAAGTATTCAGGCCCCCTTAAATTTTTCACTCTTTGTTATATTGCAGCCATTTGCTAAAATCATTTAAGTTCATTTTTTTTCCTCATTAATGTACACACAGCACCCCATATTGACAGAAAAACACAGAATTGTTGACATTTTTGCTGATTTATTAAAAAAGAAAAACTGAAATATCACATGGTCCTAAGTATTCAGACCCTTTACTGTGACACTCATATATTTAGCTGTCCATTTCTTCTGATCATCCTTGAGATGGTTCTAAACCTTCATTTGAGTCCAGCTGTGTTTGATTATACCGATTGGACTTGATTAGGAAAGCCACACACCTGTCTATATAAGACCTTACAGCTCATAGTGCATGTCAGAGCAAATGAGAATCATGAGGTCAAAGGAACTGCCTGAAGGGCTCAGAGACAGAATTGTGGCAAGGCACAGATCTGGCCAAGGTTACAAAAAAATTCTGCTGCACTTAAAGTGGAGTTCCACCCACTTTTACAACTCTTCAGCATCCCTCACTAAACTGTGCACTGTAAACGAATTGGATATTTTAAAAAAAAATTTCCCAGCACCTACTGTATATCTGCTGTATTCATTTTTCACTTCCTCCTCCCTGGCCGCGGCCCATTGCATCATTTCCTGTTTGCAATGCCTTCTGGGAAGGGGCGGCAACTTCCTCTGACACTGCCGTTGCTATGGAAACCTGACCTGAAACCTATTACACTGCTTGTGCTGCACTGAGCATGTGCGAGATCTGCAAGGATGAGATCCAGGAAGAAATACAGTCTGGCTTCAGATGCCCAGACTTAAGATGGCCACGGCCAGCTGTAAGTTTATAAAATAACAAACTACTGCTATAAACTAACAAAACAGACCTTAGTTTACAGACTAACTTTACTAGAATACATTAAGCTTGTGTATTATAGGGGTATTTTTACTTAAAAAGTATAATTTCGGCCCGGAACACCACTTTAAGGTTCCTAAGAGCACAGTGGCCTCCATAATCCTTAAATGGAAGACGTTTGGGACGACCAGAACCCTTCCTAGAGCTGGCCGTCCGGCCAAACTGAGCTATCGGGGGAGAAGAGCCTTGGTGAGAGAGGTAAAGAAGAACCCAAAGATCATTGTGGCTGAGCTCCAGAGATGCAGTCAGGAGATGGGAGAAAGTTGTAGAAAGTCAACCATCACTGCAGCCCTCCACCAGTCGGGGCTTTATGGCAGAGTGGCCCGACGGAAGCCTCTCCTCAGTGCAAGACACATGAAAGCCCGCATGGAGTTTGCTAAAAAAACACCTGAAGGACTCCAAGATGGTGAGAAATAAGATTCTCTGGTCTGATGAGACCAAGATAGAACTTTTTGGCCTTAATTCTAAGCGGTATGTGTGGAGAAAACCAGGCACTGCTCATCAACTGTCCAATACAGTCCCAACAGTGAAGCATGGTGGTGGCAGCATCATGCTGTGGGGTGTTTTTCAGCTGCAGGGACAGGACGACTGGTTGCAATCGAGGGAAAGATGAATGCCAAGTATAGGGATATCCTGGACGAAAACCTTCTCCAGAGTGCTCAGGACCTCAGACTGGGCCGAAGGTTTACCTTCCAACAAGACAATGACCCTAAGCACACAGCTAAAATAACAAAGGAGTGGCTTCAGAACAACTCCGTGACTGTTCTTGAATGGCCCAGACAAAGCCCTGACTTAAAACCAATTGAGCATCTCTGGAGAGACCTAAAAATGGCTGTCCACCAACGTTTACCATCCAACCCGACAGAACTGGAGAGGATCTGCAAGGAGGAATGGCAGAGGATCCCCAAATCCAGGTGTGAAAAACTTGCTGCATCTTTCCCAAAAAGACTCATAGCTGTATTAGATCAAAAGGGTGCTTCTACTAAATACTGAGCAAAGGGTCTGAATACTTAGGACCATGTGATATGTCCATTTCTCTTTTTTAATAAATCTGCAAAAATGTCAACAATTCTGTGTTTTTCTGTCAATATGGGATGCTGTGTGTACATTAATGAGCAAAAAAATGAACTTAAATGATTTTAGCAAATGGCTGCAATATAACAAAGAGTGAAAAAATTAAGGGGGTCTGAATGTCCCCACTGTATATACAGGTGCGATTAATAAGAAAGAAATTTGAGAGAAAATAAATCAGAATCTGTCCCTCAGGGGTGATTGGGATTTTTAAGGATGCATAGGCAAGCACAACCACAAAGGATAATTCAAAAAACATATCATTTATTAAAAAATAAACAGTTTAAAACAATATTAGTGATAAAACCAATGACCAAGATTAATACTCATTTTCAAAAAGCTTGAACAGATGCTTGTGTGTATTGGATATCCGACGCGTTTCACAGTCTAGATTACTGCTTCTTCGGGGCTGTTCCCCATGTATCTACATTGTCCAAGTTACAGAGAAATGTGACATTATTATCAAAACTAAATAAACAATGATTTTACAAAAAAGGTACAAAAGTATTTTCATTACAGTGCTCATCCAAATACCCTGACATTGATCAAAGTTGTATCGCAACATCGGAGAGAAAGGACAGACACCATTCCGTGACAAACAGGTGATGTCAGAATCACCTATATGGTCTTGTGGATGTCGAACCATATATGTAGGTTGAAGGATTGTATCACTGATCATCTAAAAATTCAAAATGCTATATGTCAAGATGCAGCAGCATCATAAATTAACACATATATATATATGTCCCACAAGTGGAGGATTGGCTCAGTTAAATACCCTCAATAGCCTATGGTAATAGGACTTGAGATGCGTAGAAATACCTCATCGCTTTAATAAACCATATGCACTATATACAGGTGCATCTCAAAGAATTTGAATATCATCAAAAAGTTAATTTTTTTTCAGTAATTCAATTCAAAAATTGAAACTCATATTTTATATATATTCGTTACACACAGAGTGATATATTTTCAGCATTTCTTTCTTTTCATTTTGATGATTATGGCTTATAGCTAGTGAAGAAGACCCAAAATTCAGTATCTCAGAAAATTTGAATATTACATAAGACCAATAAAAAATGGGGCTTTTTATACAGTAATGTTGGCCTCCAGAAAAGTATGTCTATGTACAGTATAGTATGCACTCAATACTTGGTCGGGGCTAGGGTTGCCACCTCATCCCTTTAGACCAGAACACATATTAATTACACAGGTTCTAGGGGCTAATTTAATGCAGATAAGGCACCAGGTGAGTTTAATTACCACCTTAATCAGCCACAGAACCTGTGTGATTAAAGAGGAGTTCCACCCAGGGGGGCCGTCAAAAAAAATAAAAAATAAAAGTCAGCAGCTACAAATACTGCAGCTGCTGACTTTTAATTGGACGCTCACCTGTCCCTGGGTCCAGCGATGCGGGGGATCGAAGCCCCGCTCGTCCTCCCCCTCCGCTCGTCGGCACCGGCATTTCAACTGTGGGCGCCGGGCTGTGGCTTCACAGCCTGGCACCCACTGCGCATGCGCAAGCGGCGCCGCGCGCCGTGATTGGCCGCTCAATCACCTGGGACCTGTAATGGGTCCCAGATGATTGACAGGAGGGAGGGAGCAGAGCGGAGCCCTTCCTGTGCCGAGGGGGAAGTGATGTCACCAGCCCAGGCAAAGGAACAGGCAGACTATGAGGGACCCCCTAGCAACAGGCATTTAGAGGTAAGTGAAAAAAAAAATATCCAAATCTTTTTTTGTTTTGTTTTTTAGAATTTTTCCAGGTATTTTTGTTTTTTGGGTGGAACCCCACTTTAATACGTGTTTGGCTTTAAAGGGATTAGGTGGCAACTCTAGTTGGGGCTCCTTTTGCATTAATTACTGCATCAATGCGGCGTGCCATGGAGGTGATCAGCCTGTGGCACTGCTGAGGTGTTATGGAAGCCCAGGTTGCTTTGATAGCGGCCTTCAGCTCATCTGCATTGTTGGGTCTGGTGTGTCTCATCTTCTTCTTGACAATACCCCACAGATTCTCTATGGGGTTTAGGTCAGACGAGTTTGCTGGCCAATCAAGCAATCAAGTGATACCATGATTATTAAACCAGGTATTGGTACTTTTGGCAGTGTGGGCAGGTGCCAAGTAGGGATGAGCTTCGTGTTCGAGTCGAACCCATGTTCGACTCGAACATCGGCTGTTCGACCGTCCGTCGAATTGCGAACGTTATGGGCCGTTCGCGCCAAATTCGTGTGGCGCGTCACGGCCCATAATTCACTGCGGCATCGCAGTGCATTGCTGGCTGATGATTGGCCAAGCATGCACTATGACCCGCATGCTTGGCCAATCACAGCGCCGTCAGTAGAGAGAGCTGTAATTGGCCAAAGCCAGGGTGGCTTTGGCCAATTATGGCTATGGGGATTTAGTACACGCCCCACACTATATAAGGCCGCCTGCACGGCGGCCCTGTGTAGTGTGTTCCGGTGTGCTGAGAGATAGAGAGAGAGACAGTGTCATTTTATTTGAGTTAGATAGATTAGGCTAGATCTGTTCCTGCTATTTACATTTAGTGCAGTGCGTCCTGCTCACAGTGTTCAGCTAGATCCGTTCCTGCTATTTACATTTAGTGCAGTCAGTGCGTCCTGCTCACAGTGTTCAGCTAGATCCGTTCCTGCTATTTACATTTAGTGCAGTGCGTCCTGCTCACAGTGTTCAGTTAGATCTGTTCCTGCTATTTACATTTAGTGCAGTGCGTCCTGCTCACAGTGTTCAGCTAGATCTGTTCCTGCTATTTACATTTAGTGCAGTGCGTCCTGCTCACAGTGTTCAGCTAGATCTGTTCCTGCTATTTACATTTAGTGCAGTGCGTCCTGCTCACAGTGTTCAGCTAGATCTGTTCCTGCTATTTTACATTTAGTGCAGTGCGTCCTGCTCACAGTGTTCAGCTAGATCTGTTCCTGCTATTTACATTTAGTGCAGTCAGTGCGTCCTGCTCACAGTGTTCAGCTAGATCCGTTCCTGCTATTTACATTTAGTGCAGTGCGTCCTGCTCACAGTGTTCAGCTAGATCTGTTCCTGCTATTTACATTTAGTGCAGTGCGTCCTGCTCACAGTGTTCAGCTAGATCTGTTCCTGCTATTTACATTTAGTGCAGTGCGTCCTGCTCACAGTGTTCAGCTAGATCTGTTCCTGCTATTTACATTTAGTGCAGTGCGTCCTGCTCACAGTGTTCAGCTAGATCCGTTCCTGCTATTTACATTTAGTGCAGTGCGTCCTGCTCACAGTGTTCAGCTAGATCTGTTCCTGCTATTTACATTTAGTGCAGTGCGTCCTGCTCACAGTGTTCAGCTAGATCTGTTCCTGCTATTTACATTTAGTGCAGTGCGTCCTGCTCACAGTGTTCAGCTAGATCTGTTCCTGCTATTTACATTTAGTGCAGTGCGTCCTGCTCACAGTGTTCAGCTAGATCCGTTCCTGCTATTTACATTTAGTGCAGTCAGTGCGTCCTGCTCACAGTGTTCAGCTAGATCCGTTCCTGCTATTTACATTTAGTGCAGTCAGTGCGTCCTGCTCACAGTGTTCAGCTAGATCTGGTCCTGCTATTTACATTTAGTGCATTCAGTGCGTCCTGCTCACAGTGTTCAGCTAGATCCGTTCCTGCTATTTACATTTAGTGCAGTGCGTCCTGCTCACAGTGTTCAGCTAGATCTGTTCCTGCTATTTACATTTAGTGCAGTGCGTCCTGCTCACAGTGTTCAGCTAGATCCGTTCCTGCTATTTACATTTAGTGCAGTGCGTCCTGCTCACAGTGTTCAGCTAGATCCGTTCCTGCTATTTACATTTAGTGCAGTGCGTCCTGCTCACAGTGTTCAGCTAGATCTGTTCCTGCTATTTACATTTAGTGCAGTGCGTCCTGCTCACAGTGTTCAGCTAGATCCGTTCCTGCTATTTACATTTAGTGCAGTCAGTGCGTCCTGCTCACAGTGTTCAGCTAGATCCGTTCCTGCTATTTACATTTAGTGCAGTCAGTGCGTCCTGCTCACAGTGTTCAGCTAGATCTGTTCCTGCTATTTACATTTAGTGCAGTCAGTGCGTCCTGCTCACAGTGTTCAGCTAGATCCGTTCCTGCTATTTACATTTAGTGCAGTCAGTGCGTCCTGCTCACAGTGTTCAGCTAGATCCGTTCCTGCTATTTACATTTAGTGCAGTGCGTCCTGCTCACAGTGTTCAGCTAGATCCGTTCCTGCTATTTACATTTAGTGCAGTGCGTCCTGCTCACAGTGTTCAGCTAGATCTGTTCCTGCTATTTACATTTAGTGCAGTCAGTGCGTCCTGCTCACAGTGTTCAGCTAGATCCGTTCCTGCTATTTACATTTAGTGCAGTGCGTCCTGCTCACAGTGTTCAGCTAGATCCGTTCCTGCTATTTACATTTAGTGCAGTCAGTGCGTCCTGCTCACAGTGTTCAGCTAGATCCGTTCCTGCTATTTACATTTAGTGCAGTCAGTGCGTCCTGCTCACAGTGTTCAGCTAGATCCGTTCCTGCTATTTACATTTAGTGCAGTGCGTCCTGCTCACAGTGTTCAGCTAGATCTGTTCCTGCTATTTACATTTAGTGCAGTGCGTCCTGCTCACAGTGTTCAGCTAGATCCGTTCCTGTTATCTTCCTACTGACAGGCAGGCTTGTCTGGTTACAGTATATAAAGCTACCTGAAGAAAATTACAGGTGTTCTATCCCAGCTTAGTGCAGCTACAGGCCATTAGTATGTCTGGAAGGCCAAGAAGGAGAGGCAGACAGTCACAAGCCAATAAGAGAGGGCAAGCAGGCTCTGTGTCTAGTGCTGGTCGTGGAGACGGTGCATCCTCATCAGCACGTGGCCATGGGACACGCTTGGCCTTTTTTTCGGCAGCTGGCCGTGTTGAGCCGCAACATGTGGAAGACTTGGTCGAGTGGATGACCAAGCCGCCCTCATCCTCCTCATCCTCTCTCACCCATGCCCAGGGTGCTTTGTCTGGCAAAGCAGCGGCCTCTTCCCTCAGCTCAATGTCATCAGTGACTCCTTCCCTAGCTCCACCATGTCCTCCTGAGGATTCCCTCGAACTGTTTGACCACAGTGTTGGGTACATGCTCCAGGAGGATGCCCAGCGTTTGGAAGGCTCTGATGATGATACTGAGCTCGATGAAGGCAGTAACATGAGCACGGACAGAGGGGGTGCCCAAGAAGGGCAGCAATCTGGCAGTCATGCTCCCCCTGCTGCAGCATACTGCCAGGTTTGCTCCAGTGATGAGGAGGGAGGGGATGATGAGGTCACTGACTCAACGTGGGTGCCTGATAGGAGTGAGGAGGAGGAGGAGGAGGAGGAGGCGGCACATCACCAACGAGGCAGGATGCCCTCCAGGGGCCAGCCTAAGGGCAGCACATTGACTGCATCACACCCCAAAGCACCACATGTGCAGGGCGCTGCAGTCTCTGCGCGTTATTCAAAAAGTTCTTTGGTGTGGGCCTTTTTTGAGACGAGTGCATCAGATCGCACCGCTGCTATTTGCAACATATGTCTCAAGCGTATCTCGCGTGGCCAAAACATCTCCCGCTTGGGTACCACATGCTTGACCAGACATATGTTGACCTGCCATGCAGTTCGTTGGCAAGCATATCTAAAAAACCCACACCAAAGAACAAAGAGGATCTCTCCTTGCTCCTCATCAGCTGAGATTTCCAACCCCACTAGACCTTCAGTCCTCTCTGAGACCTGCAGTGAGAGGAATGAAGGTGTAGAATTAGGTGTGTCACAGCCAAGTACTTGTGGGCAATCTGCTTTTGGTACACCGACGTCAGATTGTACCAGGCAAATTTCCCTGCCCCAGCTGCTGCACCGCCAAAAGAAGTTTGCTCCCAGCCATCCACATGCCCAGCGGTTGAATGCTAGCTTGGCAAAATTGCTAGCACTTCAACTGCTGCCTTTTCAGTTGGTAGACTCTGCCCCCTTCCGTGAGTTTGTGGAATGTGCGGTTCCTCAGTGGCAGGTACCCAAACGCCACTTTTTCTCACGGAAGGCGATTCCGGCTCTCTACCGGCATGTGGAAGGCAATGTCCATGCCTCGCTGGACAGGGCGGTCAGCGGTAAGGTGCATATTACCGCTGACTCATGGTCCAGCAGGCATGGACAGGTACGTTACTTAAGTTTCACGGCGCATTGGGTGACTCTGCTGGCAGCTGGGAAGGATGCAGGACAAGGTGCAGTAGTGTTGGAGGTTGTTCCGCCACCACGCCTCCAAAATGCTGATTGTGACACACCTCTCTCCTCCACCCCCTCCTCTTCTTCTTCCTCCATGGCCTCTTCCTCGGAACCAGCGGTGCTCCGTAGGCGTTCAAGGGGCTACGCAAGTACGCAGGCCAAAAGATGCCATGCGGTGCTTGAGCTGGTGTGCTTGGGGGACAGGAGCCACACTGGGGCAGAGGTTCTGTCAGCTCTGCAGGGGCAGGTTCAGAGGTGGTTGACGCCACGCCAACTTAAGGCAGGAATGGTGGTTTGCGACAATGGCACCAACCTCCTCTCTGCCCTCCGACAGGGACAACTGACCCATGTGCCCTGTTTGGCTCACGTCCTTAACTTGGTGGTGCAGCGGTTCTTGGGCAGGTACCCGGGCTTACAGGATGTCCTGAGGCAGGCCAGGAAAGTCTGTGTGCATTTCCGCCGGTCATATAATGCCAGTGCTCGGCTGACGGACCTCCAAAAGGAGTTTAACCTGCCCAAGAACCGCCTAATCTGTGACATGCCCACCAGGTGGAACTCAACGTTGGCCATGCTGCAGCGGCTGCACACGCAGCAGAGGGCCATCAATGAGTACCTGTGCGACTATGGCACCAGGACAGGGTCAGGGGACCTTGGTTTTTTTTCCCCACGCCAGTGGGCCATGATCAGGGATGCATGCACTGTCCTGTCACCATTCGAGGAGGCCACGAGGATGATGAGCACTGACAGTGCATGCATCAGTGACACTGTCCCCCTTGTCCACCTGTTGGAGCACACGCTGCGTGGAATAATGGACAGGGCACTTGAGGCAGAACAGAGGCAGGAAGAGGAGGACTTCCTTAGCTCTCAAGGCCCCCTTTATCCAGACAGTGTTCCTGCGTGCCCGCCGATCACGCAGGAAGAGGACGAGGAGGAGGAGGAGGAGGAGGAAGATTGTATCAGTATGGAGGTGGAGCCTGGCACTCAGCATCAGCAGTCTTTAAGGGATCAGTCCCAAGGAACACATGGACTTGTACGTGGCTGGGAGGAGGTGGCTGCGGACGTTGTTGTCCTTAGTGACCCAGAGGACTCCGGACCGAATGCCTCAGCAAACCTACGCTGCATGGCCTCCCTGATCCTGCAAAGCCTGCGTAAGGATCCTCGTATTCGTGGTATCAAGGAGAAGGACCAATACTGGCTGGCAACCCTCCTTGATCCACGTTACAAGGGTAAGGTTGCGGACCTTATCTTGCCATCGCAGAGGGAGCAGAGGATGAAACATCTTCGGGAGGCCTTGCAGAAAGGTCTGTGCAACGCGTTCCCAGAGACTGGGAGGTTACAAACTCCTGTTTCTGGACAACGTGTTGCTGAGGCTTTGGTCAGTCAAAGAAGGAGCGGTGGAGAAGGTGGCCGTCTGACCGATGCGTTCAGACAATTTTTTGGTCCGCAGCCCCAAGGTATGATCGGTTCCAGCAACCATCGCCAGCGTCTGTTTTACATGGTGCAGGAATACCTAGGGGCAAGATCAGACTTGGACACCTTTCCCACCGAAAATCCTCTGGGTTACTGGGTCTTGAGGATGGATCACTGGCCAGAGCTTGCACAGTATGCAATTGAGCTACTGGCCTGTCCTGCATCCAGCGTTCTTTCGGAACGCACATTCAGTGCTGCTGGAGGCATGGTAACCGATCACAGGGTGCGTCTGTCCACTGACTCGGTCGATCGGCTGACCTTCATAAAAATGAATCAGTCTTGGATCACCACCAGCTACCAAGCACCTGATGCTGATGTAACTGAATAATTTTTTTCAGATCCCTTCAAAGACTGCCTATGCTGATGCTGAGTGACTATCCCTGAGTAATTATCCTCTTCCTCCTCAATCATCACGCTGATAGCTTGTAAGAACATTTTTGGTTCTGGGCGCCACCACCAGTGCCTAAGGCACAATTTTTCAGCCCCTGTTTAACAGGGGCGTGTAATTACAATTTTTGATGTAATACTTTGCAGCAGGGCTTGTTCCTGCATTCCAACTAGAGTGTCTGTGAGGGGTTTCAGTGTTGTGGCACCAGCACCAGTGCCTAAGGCCCAATTTTTCTGCCCCTGTCTAACAGGGGCGTGTAATTACAATTTTTGATGCAATACTTTGCAGCAGGGCTCGTTCCTGCATTCCAACTAGAGTGTCTGTGAGGGGTTGCAGTGTTGTGGCACCAGCACCAGTGCCTAAGGCCCAATTTTTCTGCCCCTGTCTAACAGGGGCGTGTAATTACAATTTTTGATGCAATACTTTGCAGCAGGGCTCGTTCCTGCGTTCCAACTAGAGTGTCTGTGAGGGGTTGCAGTGTTGTGGCACCAGCACCAGTGCCTAAGGCCTAATTTTTCAGCTCCTGTTCAACAGGGGCATGTAATTACAATTCTTGATCTAATATTTCACAGCAGGGCCCTGTGAGGGCTTACAGTGTTGTGGCCACAGCAACACCTAAGGCCCAAATTTCTGCTGAGTATATAGGGCAGGACCCTACTTTCAAACATCTAACTTACAAACGACTCCTACTTGCAAACGGAAGGAGACAACAGGAAGTGAGATGAAATCTACCCCTAGGAAGGGAAATTCTCTCCTGTAAGAGTTAATATGGGAAAACAATTTCTCCTTTCCACTGATGCTTTCCAATCCTTGTTCCACAAAAAAACCCAAATTTTCAAAAAACATTTTTCATTGGGACAAAAAAGTGAGGTGAAATCTTCTGAAGAGGAGGAAAGACAGCAAAACAAATGTCACAGGGGTGATAACCCTTCCCTATGTTTTCCAAAAAGCTTAGAAAAGATTTTTTGGCTGGAGCTAAACACGTTAAAAATGTACCCGTTCAAAATTACAAAGAGATTCTACTTAACAACAAACCTACAGTCCCTGCCTTGTTTGCACCGCCTGTATACTGCTGTTCAGAGTATATAGGGCCTTTCCTTATTTTAATTTGGGTGCGGGGTTCCCCTTAATATCCATACAGGACCCAAAGGGCCTGGTAATGGACTGGGGGGGTACCCATGCCGTTTGTCTCACTGATTTTCATCCATATTGCCATGACCCGACATGACATTAAACCCGCAAGCAGTTTTAAATGAGATTTTTTCCTTTAAAAATGACATTTGGTGCAGGGACTGTTCTAAACATGGGAAACACGCGTCACTTTACAGGCATACTATAGACACCCCCCAGGTACGATATTTAAAGGAATATTTCACTTTTTTTTTTTTACTTTAAGCATCATTAAAATCACTGCTCCCGAAAAAACGGCCGTTTTTAAAAGTTTTTTTTGCATTGATACATGTCCCCTGGGGTAGGACCCGGGTCCCCAAACCCTTTTTCGGACAATACCATGCAAATTAGCCTTTAAAATGAGCACTTTTGATTTTGAACGTTCGAGTCCCATAGACGTCAATGGGGTTCTAACGTTCGTGCGAACTTTCGGTCCGTTCGCGGGTTCTGGTGCGAACCGAACCGGGGGGTGTTCGGCTCATCCCTAGTGCCAAGTAGGGCTGCCACCTCATCCCTTAAAACACAAACACATATGAATTAAACAGGTTCTGAGGCCAATTTAATGCAGAGAAGGCACCAAATGAGTTTAAAATTACATCCTTAATCAGCCACAGAGCATGTGTAATTAATATGTGTTCGGTTTTAAAGGGATGAGGTGGCAACCCTAGGGCCAAGTCCAAAATATATTGATCTATTGATATCCTTGATTTTATTTTTGTCGGTCTTTTTTTGTGTTTGTGTGTGTATATATATATATATATATATATATATATATATATATATACACACACACACACATATATATTTTTAAATTCATATAATATCTTTATACATATCAGTTGAAATGCACATGGTGCTTCCTGAAACAGGTGTTTTTTGGGTGTAGCCCAAATCAGGTGATCACCTTAAATGCCTGTTTTTGTGAGCACTATCGATGTTGTGAACAAGCAAGCTACACACTTGTGAAATGCGTCAACTGCAATCCCTGTATTTGTCTGGCAAACCTTTGACAATAAAGAATATATTCAAGCAAGATTTTGGACTTCCAGTGTGTGACTATTTTTCGTTTGTTATCTTTGGTATTCATGGCAGTATTTGGTTAGTGGTGCCTCTTGCTTAGGTGTTGCAGCCTCTGGGGCCTTTCAAAAAGGTGTGTATATGTAACGACAGATCATGTGACTCTTAAGCCTCATACACGTGGACTTCCATCTGAATTTTCTCTAGATTTTTGTCCGAATGGGCGTTGGCCGTGAATTTGTTCTGCATAAACACGGCAGAACATTTTCAGCCAACTTTCACCAAATCACGTCGTTTTTCAGCTCTTTTCCCGCCAACCTTTGGGCAACTTCTGCTATTGTTGACTGATGTTTAGGTTCTGACCATGCGTGTTTGTACTTTGAACTTTAGTCTGATGGACTTGTGTACACATGATTGGATTATCCTCCATCGGACATTTGTTGTCGAAAAGTTTGAGAGCAAGAACAGCGAACATTTGTATGTTGAAAAAGCATACAGACGGTCGGATTGTCCGATTGTGTGTGTGGGCCTTTAGGTTGCACACAGGTGGACATCATTTCACAAATTATGTGACTTCTGAAAGTAATTGGTTGCACCAGAGCTTTTTATGTGATTCATAACAAAGGGGTAAATACATATTCACATGCCAGTTATCATTTTTTTATTTCTGAAAAATAGTTTTATGTATATATTTTTCTAATTTTACTTCACCAACTTAGACTATTGTGTTCTGATCCATCACATATAATTCAGATTAAAAAAAATGAACTAAAGGCTGTAATGTAACAAAACATGAAAAATGCCAAGGGGGGGGGGGGTGAATACTTTTGCAAGGCACTGTAAGTGTATGCTGTAACCATAGATTTCCTTTAAAGCTACTCTTGGGGCTCCCACCCCACAACTCCTCCATCCGATCACTGCTTTTTTTTTAAAAAAACTTTAACTATTTTTTCCTACTTAAAGTGGAGTACCACCCACTTTTACAACTCTTCAGCATCCCTCACTAAACTGTGCACTGTAAACGAATTGGATATTTTTTTTTTTTCTCAGCACCTACTGTATATCTGCTGTATTCATTTTTCACTTCCTCCTCCCTGGCCGTGGCCCATCGCATCATTTCCTGATTACAATTCCTCCTGGGAAGGGGCAGCAACTTCCTCTGACACTGTCGTTGCTATGGAAACCTGACCTGAAACCTATTACACTGCTTGAAACCTATTACACTGTGCAAGATCTGCAAGGATGAGATCCAGGAAGAAATACAGTCTGGCTTCAGATGCCCACACTTAAGATGGCCACGACCTGCTGTAACTTTATAAAATAACAAACTACTGCTATAAACTACCAAGAAGTAACGGAAAATATCTCCCCAATGGGACAGAGACTTATAAGGGTTTCCAGTCCCCCTTATGCCCTGTACACGCGATAGGATTTTCCGACAACAAAATCCATGGATTTTTTCCGACGGATGTTGGCTCAAACTTGTCTTGCATACACACGGTCACACAAATCTTGTCAGAAATTCCGATCGACAAGAACGCAGTGACGTACAACACGTACGACGAGCCGAGAAAAATGAAGTTCAATAGCCAGTGCGGCTCTTCTGCTTGATTCCGAGCATGCGTGGAACTTTGTGCTTCAGAATTGTGTACACACGATCGGAATTACCGACAACGGCCTTTGTTGTCGGAAAATTTGAGATCCAGATGTCAAATTTAGCGTGTCGGAAATTCCGATGGAAAATGTCTGATGGAGCCTACACACGGTCAGAATTTCCGACAATGAGCTACCATCGAACATTTTCCGTCGGAAAATCCGACCGTGTGTACGGGGTATAAAAGTGGAACTTTAGTCAGAAAATGAAATCCTGCTAGATCAGCTATAGCTATGTGGAACATGTGCCTATACGTGTATTGTTTAAAATCCAGTAATACACAGTCTCACCCTGCTCTTCACATGCTCAAATGCTCTGAATTTTTAGTCACTGCTGAATCTGTAGAGGCCAATCTGTTGACAGCCTTAAAGTGGAATTAAACCCTCCTATTCATTACAGCCAAGGAAGCTGCTTCTGTTTGACCTGCAACTGCCATGGTGCTGCACATGTGATCAGTTATTACTTCAGCCATTTGATGGTTTGACAGTTTGGTTGAGGACACAGGAAAATGTAACTTTTTTTTAAACCGTTAAATTGAGGGGTTTAGTTCCACTTTATGATTTACTGCTGCTCAGGGGCTCTGGGCTTTAGCAAAATGGCAGCCTCCAGCAAGAAGAAACAGGAGCAATGCTGGAGGCAATTTACTGCACACACTTATTTATTTATTATTTATTTCAGGTACTTATATAGCACCCCTACCCTCAAGGAGCTTACAATCTAAGGTCCCTAACTCACATTCATACATACTAGGGCCAATTTAGATAGGATCCAATTAACCTACCAGCATGTCTTTGGAGTGTGGGAGGAAACCGGAGCACCCGGAGGAAACCCACGCAGGCACAGGAAGAACATGCAAACTCCAGGCAGGTAATGTCGTGGTTGGGATTCGAACCAGCAACCCTTCTTACTGCTAGGCAGAAGTGCTACCCACTACACCAATGTGCTGCCACTTATTTTGGTAGGATAATTATGAATGTGGAATGTATGTTCCTTGCTAAATGACATTCTTTTTTATCAAGTTGTTATGAGTAAAATTCCGCTTTAAGCAATCCAAAATACACTTTAATAAAATCTCTGACAAACAATACTTTGAGCTGTTAATCAATATCTAAGGGCTCCTCTAAGTAACTGAGTGAGGATCTGACGATGAAGCTTATTGATGCCGTATAAAGTAGGATAGCTCTAAAAAGAATGCAAAAGCTACCAGCTTACAATTTTCATGGCCCATAATGTCATCAAGAAGTGCCAATTAAAAGGAACTGTGAAAGTCAAGGCAAGTTCTGTAAGACCAAGACAACTTTAAAAGAACTGATTGTATGTTGGTTAGAACGATGAACCCTCATATGACATATTAAGTGCAGCATTGCTTGGACAAACATGATCTGCATGGAAAAGTCACCAGAAGAATGGTGACATTCACAAAAGAGTCCTCAGCCCTGCCACTTTTCACAGCAGTCCTTACTGCTCCCCCTCCTCCTTTTTAAATCAGAGCCCTCAGTCTCCCCTTCCCTTTCACATTGGGGTCCTCAGTTCCCCCTCCCCTTCCTTTCAGATTAGAGACTCAGTCCCCACACCATTTAACATCAGAGTCCTTAGTCCATCCAACCCCTCACATCAGAAGCCTCAAACCACAACCCTTTCACATCAAAGTCCTCAGGCCACCCCCCCCCCCCCTTTTCACACGAGACTCCTCTGTCCCCCCCTTTTCAAATTAAAGTCCTAAGACTTCACCCCCTTCTTTTTCAGAAGTGAGTCCTACCTCCCAATCTTCACTAAAGCACATCTGTGGCAGCATGGCAGTGTGCAGGAGGCAGAACAGGATAAACCAAAGATATACTTCCATCAACTCCTGAATGCTGGGGCTGCCCCAAACACATTTTTACCCATGTATGGGTACTGACTGAGGTTGTACAGAAGTCAGTCTGTCAAGTGGCTTCTGTACAACCACCCTGGTGGATTTTCCCTACTTGATCAGTTCTGAAGGTTATGGCCTGCAACACTGATCAGTGTATTCTGACGGCAGTGAAGTCCCCCTGCTGTCAAAATACTATTGCTCAGCGGGGAGGATTCCCCCATCCACTTTGAATGTGTGGATGGGGGAATTGAGTCAGTACATGGACGTAGCATAAGGGGTTGCAGGGGTCACAATCGCAACCCTGCCTCTAGCTCCAGGGGGCCCCTGCAGCCTCCCTGTCATATTATCATATCCTCCACAAAGTCCAGCTCCGATCTGCCCTAGGGCCCCACAGCCACGCTCCAGTACTGGGCTTCTACTGTGCCTTCCACAGTCCACACCCCTCTGTTCTCATTGGCTGGGGAGAAGCTGTGAGCCATTTCCTGAATGGAGAGGAGCACGGGGTGAGAAAAGCCTAGGATGGGGAAGTGTCTGTGCTGTGTGCTGGCAACATGGAATGGTAACCGAGCTCAATGAGTTAAGAGGAGGAGAGTGCTGTCCCGTAGCCACAATGGGACCGATGTCGGGGCACAGCACATCAGGGCACGGGGCACATCAGGGCACGGGGCACATCAAGGCGCATCAGGGCACATAGCACATCAGGGCACGTGGCACATCAGGGCACATCGGGGCACATAGCACATCATGGCACATGGCACATCAGGGAACGGGCACATTATGGGGCACATCGCACATCAGGGCATGGGGCACATCAGGGCACATAGGGGCACATCAGGGCATGGGGCACATCAGGCCACGTGGCACATTAGGGCACGGGGCACATGGCACATCAGGGCACATTATGGCACATCAGGGCACATGATGGGACATATCAGGGCACATTATGGGGCACATCAGGGCACATAGCACATTAGGGCACATCAGGCTACATGGCACATTAGGGCACGTGGCACATGGCACATCAGGGCATGGGGCACATCAGGGCACATAGCACATTATGGCACATCAGGCTACATGGCACATTAGGGCACGTGGCACATGGCACATCAGGGCACGGGCACATCAGGGCACATGATGGGGCACATAGCACATCAGGCCACATGATGGGGCACATAGCACATTGGGCACATGGCACATCAGGGCACATGATGGGGCACATCAGGGCACATCATCAGGGCACATTGTGGGATCTTACTAGCCAGCATGCAGAGTAGCGCAGGGAGCTTCTGTAGTAATAAGTTCTCTCTCTTGTGTCATCACGCTGTTCCCCGGCGGCCCCTCCTCTCTTCTTGTCTATACCAGATGATCTTACAAGCCAATTGGTATAGACGAGAAGAGAGGAGGGGCCGCCGGGGAACAGCGTGATGACACGAGAGAGAACTTATTACTACAGAAGCTCCCTGCGCTACTCTGCATGCTGGCTAATCTCGATCTACCCATCAGGCGCCAGCTGTCGGCGGTTGACAGGTAGATCGCCGCGCACCGCAGATGCGGCTGGAAGTGAAACTGGCCCAGACTGAACCATCGGCCCACCGGGAATCTCCCGGTAGTCCCGATGGCCAGTCCATCCCTGGTGCTGGGGTGGGAAAGGAGCTCTGCCAAGTGACCTGCCAGGGGTCTCTGTCCTCTGATTCTCCAGGGGTAATCCCTGTCCTCTAATGTAAGGAGGAACTCTGGGAACTCTAAACTCTTAAGCCACTTTGAGTATCATAGCATGCAGTGGGTGTATCTGCACACACGGTGGAAGTGGTGGGTGGTACTGGAGGGGACCCAGGTCAACTTTTGCATCGGGGCCCACAAGCTTCAAGCTATGCCTCTGAGTCAGTATTTTTTCTGTTCAACCCGCTGGTTGAACGAATATAACGGACTCATCTGTGTGCTGCGTTAGTAGGATACTTTTCCATTGTCCTGACAGCCAGCCAACCAGCAGCATGGAAACGCCTGATGTTGTGCCAAAATACCAGATGCAGCATGGCACCTCTGACGAGCTGAGACAACACACATGAGTGTCCCGACACCCTGACTGAGAAAAGATTATCTAGATAAGCTAAAGGCTTTGAAAGCAAATGCTGTGGAAAAAGCCAACTAGGGAGCTTCAGCTGAAAAGGGGAAGGCTCCTATGACAAGACGATACTTAAAGGGGTTGTAAAGCGAAACATTTTTTTTGCAATATCTGATCTATATGCTATATAGATCATGAATCTAGCTGTTATGTCTGCTGAAATTTTTTATTTACCTGCTAGATAAATAAGCTTTATCAGCACTTCCTCCTTTCCTCTCTGTATGTTCTCCTCAACTTCCGGGTTTTTGAGCGTGCTCCCTGTAGCAACGTCACGGCTTCAAAGGAACTACAATTCCCTTGATGCTTAGCGGCATCGCGTATGCGCAGTGCCGCTTTTTCCCTGTGTGACGACGAACCTGAGCCACACTTCCACTTCAGAAAAAAAGAGTGGCGGAGTAGGGCGGACTAAAGGCAGGGCTGTGCTGAGATGGTCATTCAGATTACAATAGCAAGGCACGGGAGGCGGAGCTACAGCGTCTTAGACAGGCCCCGCGGCTCCCCTGTCTCCCGTGCCTGTGAACGCACACAGCGAGGGGGGGGGGGGGCGAGCACGCTGACTAACCCCCAGCCAGAACAGCTCGGATGATGGGGGTAAGCTTCTAGAGGAGGAAACAGGAAGTTGAAAATTCACAAACAGAAAAAAAACATTTACAAAGGAAAACCAAGGAAAAGGTAAGTGAACCAACAGTACACTACCTTAAAGGAACATATTTAGAAAATAAAAAACAAACTTTTAGTATCACTTTAAATTACCCCTAACACCATGAGGTACTTAAAGAGGAGTTCCACCCGCCCCTTTAAAAATTAAAATTCAGCAACTACACATACTGCAGCTGCTGACTTTTAACATTAGGACACTTACCTGTTCTAGAGTCCAGGGATGTCGGCACAGCAGCTGATCATTCCATCGGCTGGTCGGGTGCTGCGGCCGCCATTGCGGGTAAAAGAACTCGGCAGTGTAGCCCTTTGGCTTCACGACCGGGTCCTTACTGCGCTCTGTCTACCTGGCCCGGCTGAAGGGGAAAGAGGAGGTAGGGGGACCGAGCTGCTGACGTAATTCACCGCAGCCCAGTCTCCCAGAAGTGGGGACAGGATACCTGTAAAAAACAAGTACCTGCCCCCCCCCCCCGAAAGGTGCCAAATGTGGCACTGGAGGGGGGATCAAATAAGCGGAAGTTCCACTTTTGGGTGGAACTCCACTTTAAAGTAAAGCAAGTTGAAGGTTTTGGAAAGGCCATCAAACTCCTGACTTAAAGTGATACTAAAGGATCGTTTTTATCTTTTTTTAAATAACAAACATGTCATACTTACCTCCACTGTACAGAGTGGCCCCGCACATTCATTTCTGGGGTCCCTCGGCGGCTCCTCCCTGCATTAGATAACCCCCTTGGAGAAGCGCTCTCCAGAGGGAGTTACCTTGTGGGCGTGCTCCCGAGTCCAGCATTCGGCGCCCATAGAGGCTGAATGTAGGACTCGTCCCCGACCCCCTTGACAGCAACGGGAGCCAATGGCTGCACTGCTATCAATCTATCCAATCAAGAGTCGGGAACCCATGGAGAGAGGGAATGCGGGGATGCGCCAATGGAAATTCAGGGCTCAGGTAAGTAAAACAGGGGGGCTGGGGGACCGGTGACTGCAAGGTGCTTTTTTACCCTAATGCATAGGATGCATTAAGGTGAAAAAACACGAGTCTACTCACTTTTTCTGTGCGTAGATCTTAAATATACTGTGCATACAATATGGCTCAAAAATATCCCAGAATTAGAAGTGATAACTATAGATCTGGCCCCGGAGAGAGGATTATTAATCCAGTGGGACAACATAAAGCACTTGTCTGCTGGATGTTGGGACGTGCGGCTGGCTTTTTCATCCTCCCTATAATCAAGTTGCTGATGTTGTCTCTCCACTTTGCCTGGCTGCTAGCCTTACCAGCAAATTTCCAACACTAGGATTTCCACATATGGCCTCAGTATATTCTTCTGGCTGTTCGTTGCCTGGTAATGTAGGGAGATTCTCACCCCCTGGAAGATAGCAACATCAAGTCTGTTTTCCAGACCCCTCTGATGCCCTTTTGCCTTGAGAGAGCACTCCCCACCGGCAAATTTATCTCGTGCTGTTTTGTCTGCACTTTTTAATGCTGCTATAATGAAACATTGTTAACTATCTCACCATTCAACTTTATATGAATTCCTCCCTTCTCTGCACCCCTGAAGAAGGACTATATTGTACCCCGAAACGCGTTGGGTGTAAGGAGGTCTCTTCATAAAAAATTCCTCATTCATGGTGATAGTAATGAATTGTATTGTGACAAATCAATGTTTCATCTCAATTTTTATCATGTTCAATTATTAATAAAAATTGTTGTTATTATATTACAGTTATTAAATATTTAATCTAGGGTGCCTATGACTAACAAACTCCACCCACAGGCACCCAAGAAAAAATAAGAGGCGCTTAGGTGTAATACACTAGTGCCTTTAACACAGTGATGGTGTGACCCTCTATATGTGTTTTATACACTAACTCAAAGTTATCTGATATCACTCTGAGCCAATCTATAACTGCATTTAACACGTGTACATAACATAACCCTGTAACAATGCAAGTGTCCTAAACACAGTGATGGTGTGACCCTCTAGATATATATTATACACACATGCATAGACATTTAACTATACGTCTCCAGTGTATTATAAATGGAGTCCCCACATACACCAACTATATTGCAGTGCAAATAAGTCCCAACGTGATCAAAAATAATAATAAGAAATGATCAAAGATAAAAATAAAAAAATCAGTCCAAAATAAGACGTGACATCACACGTGATATAAAGAAAGTGTCCAAAGCAGGTGATAATAACTCTTGATCTAAAGTAAAGGTGATATTCTGTCTCTTCCACCTTTCCCCTCGTGACCAGTGATTCCACTCCCTCAAGAATTGCACTCACCGACTAGTTTTGCCAGCATTTTCATGCAAGGCAAAAATCGCTTAATTACCACTCATCAGGGTAAAAAGGATCAATCGTTGTTTTCCACAGTGAATGTATAACATGAGGTCCACATGTAAAAAATAATGGCTCCAATAGTGTAAAACCACAACACACATTTATTAAAATACTGTAATCTTCAAACAATTCACTCACATTTGGCACAATAAAAACCGCCAGAATAAAGTGCAGATCACATCAAATCAAATCCAGTGAAACCAAACGTAACTAATGGTCACGGCGGACCCGAGGTGTGCTGATGCCGATTCTCAATCTCACCCCTCCCTTGATAGTCCTCTGTGCTGCTGTGCAAAACAAAGGTCCTTTCCTGTAGTGTAGTTAGCAGCGCTGTGCGTCACGTCTCACAGCCACGTCCCCGACATGTTTCGTCATGAATTGACTTCCTGATTTGAAGGGCGGTTTATTAAATCTAAAATACCTGAGTATATTATATTACAGTTGTATATGCTTATTAGAATACTACTAGTTGCCTAAAAAGTTAATTTAGGGAAACCCTCCTGTTTTATTATTAATCCAGTGGCACGACATAAAGCTCAAAAACAAACATTTTCAAAAGCAAGCTAGCATTGGATGTTTCTTTAATATTCTCATGACAAAAGTGGCGTTCCTAGGGGGAGGGACAGTCCGCACCTGCTAAAGCTATTTGAGGAGTGCCCTGGTGAGATTGGCAGTGGCAGAGGTGTTCTGGGTGCTGGAATGCTCTTTGCATTTCAGCACTCGGCACTGGAAGAAGCCCGAACTATCAGGCAGAATGATCTCCACTTGACAGTAGAAGTATATTTTTGGCCCATACAGAGAGAGGAAGCCGCGTTGGAGCATGTGATCAGGTAAGTAAATACCAGTGTTGGGGGTGGCAGGGGATATTGTATTGTTACAACCTGCCACTGACCACTAATGCAGGGGGGTGGGGTTATTGTAATATTATAGCCATTTACAACCAATGAAGGGAGTTTTGAAAATACTAGGTTTAACATTTCTACCACTGACCAACAATGGAGGGGCATGCTGGGGTGCTATCATCACTGCCAATTGCACCATTGATGGGGCTTATTTTTCTCCTAATGGCATAAAACAAGTAAAAATTCGCGCTGAACTGAAAAAAGCAAGCGGCCAGCAAAGTTCGTAGATAACAAACAAAAAGTCACATGCATAAAAATTATTGCGGCGCTGAAAAGTTCAAAAATGAAATTGAAGAGTGGGAGGAATCCAATCACCAAATATATTGTGCAGATGTAGAAAGATTCACTCGTCACCACGTGGTAATGTAGTCTGCTTACCAGAAGGTGTTAAGGATTAGGCATAGATGATAAATTCTCAATAGCATCCAGCAAATCCAGCCCACTGGAACCCCTCATCAGACCACAACATCCGTGGGATTTCCTTCACATATAAACATCTCCCAATGGTCACTTCAGAATTAGGCATTCAGGCATGTAGTCATCATATATCCGAGAAAAGAAAAAGAAGGACCCATAGTGAAGCCCGTAATGATAGATAAAAAAACTTTTATTATAGTAACTTACAGTTGAAGCTTAAAACAGCATGCATCAATGATAGGAACAAACGGCTGCAGCAATCAGCGTACGGATGTCAACCTGACAGGCAGGTTGACATCCGTACGCTGATTGCTGCAGCCGTTTGTTCCTATCATTGATGCATGCTGTTTTAAGCTTCAACTGTAAGTTACTATAATAAAAGTTTTTTTATCTATCATTACGGGCTTCACTATGGGTCCTTCATTTTCTTTTCTCGGATATATGATGACTACATGCCTGAATGCCTAATTCTGAAGTGACCATTGGGAGATGTTTATATGTGAAGGAAATCCCACGGATGTTGTGGTCTGATGAGGGGTTCCAGTGGGCTGGATTTGCTGGATGCTATTGAGAATTTATCATCTATGCCTAATCCTTAACACCTTCTGGTAAGCAGACTACATTACCACGTGGTGACGAGTGAATCTTTCTACATATGCACAATATATTTGGTGATTGGATTCCTCCCACTCTTCAATTTCATTTTTGAACTTTTCAGCGCCGCAATAATTTTTATGCATGTTATTTTTCTCCTACTCTGCAAACAATTTACACATGCACTATGAAGCAATGCACACTTTATTGGCCATGTCAATAAAGAAGTCCTTCCCAGCAATTTTTCAAATGCTTTGCAACTATGCAGGAGATTTGTCTTTGAACTCCTGCACATCAGGTAGCAATCCACCTGATATGAATGAATGAATGAATGAATGAGTGACTTGTATAGCGCTACCTATGCGAACTGAATCGCCTCAGGGCGCTTTTTGCTGCCGGTGTCCATCTGCAGTACAGCATGGTCCTTTGCTCCATGGGGTCCTGTATGTAAAGTTCAGTCTCTCTGCATAAAGCCGTACTTACAGCCAATGCTGTCTGCTCTTCATGAGTCGATTCTGCTCCCACTGCTGTACTGGGGGGGGGGGTTAAAAATAATCCACCTTGGGTACCAGATATGTTAGGTATGCCACTGTTCATGACAGGTTTACTTTAGGATAACAATGACGCTTGGGCAAGGTGACATTAGTGGATATTCTTGCCAGATCTTGGTAAAGCTGAGAAAAGAATGCCAAATCACAAGAAAGTGAGGCCCGGAACGGAAAGAAATGAAGAAAGTAGTGCAGGGCCGGGCATGACAGTGTGCAACGGAAGACAACAAAGGGTTAATAAATGTGAAACTAGAAAGTGTAACAGCAAGGGGGTTGGAACAGTTTGAGAAAGACTGAAGGGGTGGAGCATTATTTAAGGAAGAGGCTGGGACTTCTGGGCAGCAGAGGAAGGGATAGAGAGGAGGAAGCAGTTTCCCACCCTCCCTCCCTGTGTTGTTGTCTTGTTCGTTTTGTTTGTCTGTTTTTATTTCATTTCAGGTCCAGCGGAAATCAGTTCGTCATAGCAGTGGAGTAACGGCGGTATTTTTGGTCATTGATGGTGTCAGAAAACAATACAAGTGGAAGTGTTGGGGGGCTCATCGGTAGTATGTGCCCCTCTGCTGTATTCCAGTAGAATGGTTAGCTGGAATACAGTAATGGTTGCACTGTGGGAAGGGGGTTATCTCCGAGCTGGTGGTACAGCTGGAGGCCTATCATGGAAAAAGGTACTGCAGTGTAGTAGTGGAAGAAGTGTGAAGTTCGGGGTGCCGTCAAAGACCAACAGACTAAGGATGAAAAGTTGTCGTTACAGATGTTATGTTTCAAAGTTTTGAGTGATTGATATTTTGTTAATAAAAGGCTGCTATGGCCAGTTACACTCCAAATTTAGGTGTGGTCTCGTTAATTTAGAATGATAAGTGGGGGTTGGTGGAGTATGAGTGGTTGGGCAGTCTAAGAAGGTTGGGGACATAGGGACTACACTGGTCATGCAGTTCTGTACTCCTACCTCCATCTCTTTCTCTCCTTCTTCTGTTTCCTCCCTTCTCTTTTTTGCTCTCACCTTTTTCCTCTCTCTTTCTCTCTTTCCCTCTTCTCGCTTCTTTTTTCTCCTCCCTCCTCTATCCCCCTTCTCTCTCTCTCTCTCTCTCTCTCTCCTGTTTCTCCTCCCTCCTCCCTCCTCTTTTTTCTCTCTCTCGTTTAACTCTCTTTGTCCACGGCCATCTTTCTTTCTCTCTCTCTTCTCCCCCTCTCTCTCCTCCCTCTTTCTCTTCTCTCTCTCTCCTTTAATCTTTCTCTCTCCCCCATCTCTCTTTTTTTTTCTCCACCCCCCTTCTCTTCCATCTCTCTCCCCTTCTCTCTCTCTCTATATTGCCCTCTCATTTTTCGCTCTCTCCTCCCTTCTTCTCTTTTTCTGTGGTCCCTACTCTCTTTCCTCCCTCTTTATTTTATTTATTTATTTATTTCAGGTACTTATATAGCACCATCAATTTACGCAGCGCTTTACATATACATTTTACATTCACATGAGTCCCTACCCTCAAGGAGCTTACAATCTAAGGTCCCTAACTCACATTCATACATACTAGGGACAATTTAGACAGGATCCAATTAACCTACCAGTATGTCTTTGGAGTGTGGGAGGAAACCAGAGTACCCGGAGGAAACCCACGCAGGCACAGGGAGAACATGCAAACTCCAGGCAGGTAGTGTCATGGTTGGTATTCGAACCAGCGACCCTTCTTACTGCTAGGCAAGAGTGCTACCCACTACACCACTGTGCCTTTCTTTCTCACTTCTCTCCTCCCTCTTTCTCTCTCTCTCTTTCTGCCCCTTACTCTCTCCCCTTCTCACTCTCCTTTTTTTTTTTAATATTCTCTCTTTTATTTTAATAATTTCGAAAAAAAACCCCACAATGGCACAGTGAATAACACATTGCTACATTTAAGTTACATTCTTGCATCGTTTCATTTTATTTGATTTGTGTTCCCCTTATCCCCTATCCCCTCCCCCTAAAGAAGGAAAAAGAAGAAGAAAGAAAAATAAATAAGTAAAACGTAAGTCACCCCAATCAATCACCCTTCACTCTCCTTCTTTATCTTTCTCTCTCTCTCTCCTTTCTCTATGTCTCACTCTTCCCCCCTCTCTTTCTTTTGCTCTCGCTCTCCCTTCTTCTCCATCTCTTCTCTCCCCACTGTGTCTCTCTTACTCTCTCTTACTCTCTCTCTTCTCTCTCTCCCCTCCCCTCTTTTCCTCTCTCTTTCTTTCTCTCCTCCCTCATTTTCTCTCTCCTTCCTTCTCTCTCTCTCTCTCTCTCTCTCTCTCTCCCCTCCCTTCTTTTCCTCTCTCTTTCTTTCTCTCCTCCCTCCTTTTCTCTCTCCTTCCTTTGCTCTCTCTCTCCCTCTCTCTCTCTCTCTCTCTCTCTCTCTCTCTCTCTCTCTCTCTCTCTCTCTCTCTCTCACTTTTCTTATTTTGTTAGTGAAATATATAAGGAACTTTCCAGACCTTAGCTCCAATTCTGAATTTGCTAGTCGATCCTGAGGGCAGTTGTACATGAAATTGCATATCATTTACCTCATTACCTCCTTGCTATAAATATAATTGAAAAAGAAACATAAATAGAACTATTGATGAGAATAAAATGGAAACGTAGGTCATGTACAATACATCGAAAGGGTCCAAAGACAGACTTTGAGACTTCTCCACCCAAAACCGTTCACACTGCTCTGCCCATTGCTTGCAGTTACTGTATAAAATCCTTTTGTAACAGCAATATGACATTTAGAAGTAGAATTTAAACTGCTCCCTGCCATGAGGATGTAGGCAGGTGCAGTTTAACCTGCCCTCTGTAGTTGGTGGTGTTCCAGCAGGCGCTGTAAAGAGGGAATAGAGTTAAAAAGGAGATTTTGTTCCCCGAGGCCTCCGTAGGTATCATCAGGGGAGCGGCCATCCGATTGAACTGCACTACTGCACTGATTGACATCCAAGGCCATCTTAAGAGAGGACAGTGTTACTAAGTAAAAGAAAGCCGGCAGCTCGATCTTCCGCAATTAATACATTTATTAATCCAGGTGTGGTACAGAATAATACAGGGCTTACGCTTTTCGCCATTTAGCCTTAGCATGGCTATGACTAAGGCTAAGCACCGAAACGTCTAAGGCCTGTATTATTCTGTACCACACCTGGATTAATAAATGTATTAATTGCGGAAGATCGAGCTGCCGACTTTCTTTTATTGACATGTTTGCTCGAGTGCTAGGAGGATTCTACAAGCCCGTGCACTGACTGCTCACCATCCTGGGGAATTATTACTACAGGTGTTTTCTACTATATTCAAGTGTTAATAAATAGCATTACAGTTGGTAGGCAATTAGGAAGTGGATAGTGTAGAATCAGGATCCCCGCTGGCTAGGGACAGTGCACTGAGCGTTAGGGAGAGGTTCTGGTTGAGAAGGGATAGTGCAGGGCCATCTGGGAACCCTATAGAGTTGGGACGAGGAACTTCCTGCCTGGCTACTAGAAGTACCTGCACCGTTGTTCTACATGTCAGCCACCCTCGTCATCAGATGCTGTGTTGTAATGCAGCTTATCAAAGTGTCCTCTCAAGTACAAAAACTGTGTTAAACTGTGTTAAAGTACTGCCATCGTTCTTAAGAGCTGATATACCTGGGTTGCCTGTAACATTGAGGCTCCATTGCCATAGTGTTTGGAACTGTAAATTAGTTCCTTGACACTGCCTTCTGCTTATTAATGGTTACTTTTGCTTTACCAAATTTTGCATCACCTTCCTTGGTCTCTGTGTACCTTTACTCCATCTTAGGTATCATTCAAGTGGCCCCCCCTACAACTTGGCGTTGTTTGTACGATATGCCTCACACGTGAACTGGCACGGATGGGGGTGTAGGAACCACTATGGCACCCTTAAGAGCAGCGCGAATCCCAAAGTTCAATGGGTCCAATGTCCTGCTAACGTAGTGGGAAGGGGGACTGGCAAGTGAAGTATGCCTCTACCTTGTGCCCACCAAGCTGATTGCAGATCTAACTATTAAATCCCTGGAGGATGATACCAATTGAGCTATTATGGTGCTGCTAAAGGAGGAGCGTGCTAGCTTGGAACAAATAGTTTTGCAGCTAGAAGGCCTATTCGGGGAGAATGTTATCCTGACTGAGCTGGAATGCATGTTCTTTATTCACAGACAGCCATAGAGTGAGAGCCTTACTCACTTTGCAGTAGCCCTAAAAATATTATGGAAGTGGCTAGAAAAAAATATCTACAGTGGTGTACTGATATAGGACACTTCGGCCAAGCTATTACGTGACCAATTAATTGAAGGAGTGAGTGCTGGTTCCATCTAGCGGGCCCTGCAAAAACAGGTGAGGTCCCAACCTTCCCTCACCTTCAATGACGTCTTGGTGGAAGTGGTAGCACAGGAACAGGAGGACGCGGAAGCCACTATTGCAATGACAAAGAGAAGTAGGCCAACATACTTTAGAGAGGAGGCTCTTTCCTCCTTGTCAGCTCTGCAAAACACCCATATGGGAGCTAACACAGAATATATCCTCCATGCAGCAAGAGATGACTGCAGTCAAGCAAGAGTTGGCCCTGTTTAAGGAAGCTTCTGGTGCCCCCACCCAACACATCCACCAGTGACATCACCTGATCATTTACTGGCCAGAAATACCTAACAATGTAAACAAATTGGCTGTGGACAGTTAAAAAAACAGTGCAGGGTTCCCCCCATAACTGTTAACAGGTTCTTCAGGTCTGGTATGAATTTTAAAGGGGCACCCCTGCAAAAAAACAGCCCCCCCCCCCCTGCCCACCTAAATTCTATGCTAGACCTCTAGGGTCTGATATGGATCTTAAAGTGATTACATTTTTTTGTATAGCAAACATGTCCTACTTACCTGCTCTGTGCAATTGTTTTGCACAGAGCGGCCCCGATCCTTCTTTTTATGGATCACCCAGTAGCAATTTTGGCTGCTCCTCTTCTGCATGTACCACTATAGGTGGCACACAAATGGGCTTGTTCCTGAGCCAGGCAGTGTGCATCTATTGACAGACACATTGTGGTTCGGCCTCGCCCCCCCTTCACTGGTTTTGATTGACAGCAGCAGGAGCCAATGGCTCCAGCATGCTGACTTCACGTCCAGTGAGAAGAGAAAGAGAGAGTAGCACCGCTGCTCTTGGGCACAGTGCTGGATCGTGGTCAGGCTCAGAACACAGAAGATTTTTTTACCTTAATGCAGAGAATGCAATAAGTTAATAAAAAAAACCTTAAGCCTTCACAACCACTTTAAAGGGGAACCCCATGCAAAAATCAAGAAAAAAAATGTGGGGTGCTGCGCAGGTGCAATGCATACTAATGCAGTTGTGTATTGCAGTGCCATTCTAATGTACCCAATGCACACGTCTCAAGGGGCCCTAAAACAGCATTTTTATATCACTGTAATGTTATTCCTGCCTGAGTGACTGGTACTTTTTGGTGTGACCAATTAATTTTTCAGATGTGAGAGGTGTATAACCCATGTATCAAAAATCATCCATGCCAAAATGTGCTGCAGTTTCTAAACCAGAAATTTTCACTCAAGAACAAAATATGCCAAAAGTTAATGTACCGTGTCCTGCCTACTTGGTGCCTCTTTCTCACTCCAAATCAGCATTTGTATGACAGTGGACACGGTGGTAACCTCTTCAGCCCCAGAAGATTTGGCTGCTGAATGACCAGGCCATTTTTTGCGATTCGGCACTGCGTTGCTTTAACTGACAATTGCGCGGTCGTGCGATGCTGTACCCAGACAAAATTGACATCCTTTTTTTTCCCCCACAAATAGAGCTTTCCTTTGGTGGTATTTGATCATTTCTGCATTTTTATTTTTTTTTGCGCTATAAACAAAAAATAGCAACAATTTTGAAAAAAACATATCCCCATTTTTTTTTTTTTAAAAAGCTAATTTTTTCTCAGTTTAAGCCGATATGTTTTCCACTATATATTTTTGGTAATAAAAATCGCAATAAGTGTATATTGATTGGTTTATGCAAAAGTTATAGCATCTACAAAATAGGGGATAGAATTATAGCATTTTTATTATTTTTATTTTTTTTACTAGTAATGGCGGAAATCTGCGATTTTTATCGGGACTGCGACATTATGGCGGACACATCGGACACTTTTGACACATTTTCAGGACCATTGGCATTTATACAGCGATCAGTGCTATAAAAATGCACTGATTACTGTAAAAATGTCACTGGCAGGGAAGGGGTTAACACTAGGGGGCGATAGAAAAGTTAACTGTGTTCCCTGTGTGTGTTTCTAACTGTAGGGGGAGTGGGCTGACCTAGAGGAAATGACAGATCGTGATTCCTATCTATTAGGAACTCACGTTCTGTCTCTCCTCACAGAACAGAACAGCGATTTGTGTGTTTACACACACACACGTCCCTGTTCTGCCTCTCGTGCCCGCGATCCCTTGTGGCCGGCGGTCATCGCGACCGTCGGCCATGAGCATCGGCACCCCCGCAGTGCAGCGGGCACGTGCGCGCACCTGGTATCCCGCTTAAAGGAGCCGACATATAGCTACGACGGCTCGCGGGATCCTGCCGACCTGCTGCAGTATAATGACGGCAGCTGGTCAGCAAACTGGTAAAGATAGTAAGCTCAGAGACTCTTCCCATTCATGCTATGCATGTGATCACTTTGTACTGTATGTGTATTTCCTCTGTGCCTTGTCTATGAGTAGCTTAACCAAACCTCACAGTTTTCTGAGATGGAAAAATGATCTTTAGCACACAATAATTGGGCAAAGGACACAGTGTTGCCACACCCTCTGAGCACGTGGAGCATGAAAAATTAAAGTAGACTTAGCGAACTAAAAAAAGCACAAGTATTACATTTAGCATTAATAAATGCTTGGTCCCCCCCAAAATCCATACCAGACCCTTATCCGAGCACGCAACCTGGCAGGCCGAAGGAAAAGAGGGGGGACAGGAGAGCACACCCCCTCCTGAACTGTACCAGGCCACATGCCCTCAACATGAGGAGGATGCTTTGGGGTCCCCGGTGGTTGAGGGGGTGGGGGGCTTATCGAAATCTAGAAGCCCCCTTTAACAAGGGGACCCCCAGATCCCAGCCCCCCCCCCATGTAAATGGGTATCGGGTACATTGTACCCCTACACATTCACCAAAAAAAGTGTCAAAATGTTAAAAATGACAGTAGACAATTTGGAACAAGTTCTTATTAAAAAAAAAAAACTGTCCTGCGATGTCCATTCATCTTCATTCACAACGTCCGGCAACCTGATAAAAAAAAAACGTAAAAAACTCCACCTCCATGTGAAGCTCCCGCTGACTGAAGCCTCTTCACTATGACAGCTGTTATATAGCTGAGAGGGGGCCACCCGGTGACGTAAACAGGTGACCCAGACCCCTCTCATGTTATGTGACGTCACATAATGTTAGAAGGGGCGGGGTCACCAGTTTACGTCAATGGGTCGTCCTGCCCTCAGCTATATTACTGCTGTCATAGTGAAGAGGCTCTCCATTGCAAAGAGGCTTCAGTCAGCGGGAGCCTCCCATGGAGGCAGAGTTTTTTTCCATTTTTTTTTTTTATGCTGTGATCGAAGATGAATGGACATTGTGGACCAGTTTTTTTAATAAAGGACTTGTCCCAAATTGTCTCTTGTCATTTTTAACATTCTGACACTTTTTTCGGTGAATGTGTAGGGGTACAATGTACCCGATACCCATTCACATGGGGGGGCAGGATCTGGGGTCCCCTTGTTAAAGGGGACTTCCAGATTCCGATAAGCCCCCCGCCACAGACTCCCACAACCACCGGGCAAGGGTTGTGGGGATGAGGTCCTTGTCCCCATCAACATGGGAACAAGGTTCTTTGGGGATGGATTTTGGGGGGGACCCCTATGCCATTTTTTTTGGCTTGGGGTTCCCCTTAAAATCCATAGCAGACCTGATGGGCCTGGTATGGATTTTTGGGGGGACCCATATGCCATTTTTTAAAAAAAGAATGGTGCAGGGTTCCCCTTAATATCCATACCAGAGCTGAAGGGCCTGGTATGTATTTTGGGGGTACCACCATGCAATTTTTTTTTAATTCGGGTGCGGGGTTCCTCCAAAAATTCATACCAGACTCAAAGGGCCTGGTAATGGACTTGGGGGGGAGGACCCTTGCTGTTTTTTGTCAATGATTTTTATCTATATTGCAGGACCCGACAATACATTACAGCCACGAGCAGTATTTATTTATTTTTTTCCTTTAGAAATGTCATTTTGCTGTGGTACATTGATAAACACAGAAGAAATATGCTACTTTACAGGCATACTATAGACACCCCCCCTATTTAAAGGAATATTTCATTTTTATTGTTTCACTTTAAGCATTATTAAAATCACTGCTCCCGAAAAAGCCGTTTTTAAAACTTTTTTTTGCATTGATACATGTCCCCTGGGGCAGGACCCGGGTCCCCAAACACTTTTTATGGCAATAACTTGCATATAAGCCTTTAAAATTAGCACTTTTGGTTTTTCATGTTAGTGTCCCATAGACTTTAATTCGAATTGGCCATGAACACCACATATTGTTCGCTGTTCGGCGAACGGGCAAACATCGGGCTCATCCCCACTCATCCCCACTCCTAAGGAGTCAGCCAGATGGACTGGTGAGTGAGCAGTCTGGAAGTACTGTGGAGAGAGAGAGTGTCAGTATGGGAGGACTGTGGAGAAGTAGCCAGGAGAGCTAGTGAATGGGGCATCAATCCCTATCCAAGTTCGAATCCCTCAATAAATAACAAAAAACAAACCACTGGACTGTTCTCTGACTCAAGTGTGTCTGCAAAGATTTAGTGTGCCTGGCTATGCAGGGTGGGGATTTGCGGCTCCCTAGTGGGTGCGCTACACAAAAGTGAAAGCATGTGAGATGGCACCAGAATGCATTATAGGAAGAAGGCAGGCCAGCAGAGGCAGCATGATGCTTTGGGCAATGTTCTGTTGGAAAACCTTTTGTCCCACCATTCCTGTGGATGTTACTTGACACCTACAACAATCGGCATTCTTCATTCTTCACCACTACACCAGCTTGCACTTCACTCTCCACCACTTAACCAATCCGCATTCTTCACCACTACACCAACCCACATTCTTCACCACTACATCAACCCACGGTCATCACTCTTCACCACTACATCAACCCACATTCTTTAGTCTTCAAAGTTCACCACTACACTAACCCGTATTCTTCACTCACCACCACTACACCAACCCGCATTCTTCACTCTCCACCACTACACCAACCCGCATTCTTCACTCTCCACCACTACACCAACCCGCATTCTTTACTCTCCACCACTACACCAATCTGCACTTCTTCGCTCTCCACCACTACACCAACCTGCAATTCTTCACTCTCCACCACTACAACAACCCGCATTCTTCACTCTCCACCACTACACCAAGCTTCATTCTTGTCAGGGCTGGGCTCTCAGCTCTGTGCTTAGGCTACTCAGCTGACGGATAATTGTCAGCACTCGTGGTTTCCACAGTGGCTCACCTAGTGATCCTTTCCTGCTCGTCAGTCCCGCCTACAGCCAGCCAGTACTTTTTACCATTGAATTACATGTTATTGAAAGATAACTAACATTGGGGAAGTGTGATTTTATAATGAATAATTAAATATTGCAATCCGATGCTTCAGGACCCATTGAGCAGCGGTCCCAAGCAGCGGGGGTTTGCGCTCACGGGGACACAACTAATGCGCAGGCGCGAGGTATACGTGGGGCATGTGCGCATTGGAGCACCTTCTATCAGTCACGGATGGGAGGGGATATAAGGATTGACTGACAGTGAGAGCGGCCTATCCCATGATTAAGTCACAGGTGTGACGAAACATGTCGGGGCGTGGCCAAGCAGCGGTGGACATCGCGTACAAGTGACATACAGAGGAACGAGTGCTGCGGTTTACCCACCTGGGAAGCGATCGGGTCTAATAGTCGGGCAAGCGAGGAGAGGGTGAGAGAATCACTACATACGCCTGCTTATCTCGGGTCCGCCGTGACCGCATACCCCCAGGAGGTTTTTTCAAGTTGCTGTGTTGGCTACGGCTTATACAGTGTGCTGTGGAGGTTGCTGTGCTAATTTATATATTTTACAATGTGAGTTGAACCATTGGAGTGTTGTTTGAAGTGTGTGTTAATAAACTGGTTGATTTGGAGCATTTTTTTCAATACACATATGGAACGTGTTCTCGGATGGAGAAATTGTTAGCTGAATCCTGGTGATTTGAATCTTTCAGCTGTATAGCCTTACACACAAGTGGGGCCAATTGGATCTGGTGAGTGAACTTTCACTGGGAGTGGGCTCACTGAACACTCAGGTGTGGTGGAAGTTTTTGAAAGAAGATTGTACACTTGTGAGGACTTTTTGGCACGATTTTAAATGAACTTTATTTTCTGTCACTGGATCACTTTTATATATATATATTTTTATGTTAAATGATATATAAGAATTTCACACTTTTTATTTGGACACTATAATTAATTTTGTGTAATGTTATTTTGAGCAGTATTGACACTGTGTTATATCCTGTAAGTGTATTCACTTGGTGTCCACCATATGTATAATTATATTTTTATATATATTTTTTTAGTTGTACACTCTAATAGGTGTTCACTAGTAGAGTAATTTAGTCACTTTAAAGGGTGACATTGATTTTCCAGGTAGCGCCACTTTTTTATTCTTCACGTGTGATCCATATACAATAGACACGTCATAGATTAAAAACGTATGGTATATGGCTATTTAAACTACCTTGTTCACTCCTTTCGTGCCTTCACATTGGTCAACATATCTGGAGATTCTCTGCTGTGTTCCTGAGAAAAACTTTGCCCGGCTGACGTCCCTTCTGGTTCCTGCTCCTGTTCTCTTGCCTTCTATGCTGATCTCTGGTTTCCTGATTACTGGCTTCTCTGACTACCCGCATTGGCTTCCGATCCCTGGCTATGTTTTGACTACGTTTTCTGATCTGTACCATTTTTACCATTACAGGCAGTCCCCTAGTTACAAACATCTGACTTACAAACGACTCCTACTTACAAACAAAGGGAGACAACAGGAAGTGAGATGAAATCTACCCCTAGGAAGGGAAATTCACTCCTGTAAGAGTTATTATGGGAAAAAGGTGTCTCCACTGAAGCTTCATCAACAGTCCATGTTTCCACAACAATCCAACATTTTCAAAATCCACTTGTCATAGGGACAGAAAGTAAGGTGACATCTTCTGAACAGAGGCACAGACAGCAAAACAAATGTTACAGGGGTGTTAACCCTTCCCTATGCTATCCAAAAAGCCTAAAAATACATTTTTTTGGCTGGAGCTACACTTAAAAATGTACCTGTTCCGACTTACAAACAGATTCAACTTAAAGAACAAACCTACAGTCCCTATCTTGTTTGTAACCCGTGGACCGCCTGTACATTAAAAGGTGTTGAAAAAAGGAGGGGTGTGGAGGCGCCAACTGTGGTAGCTTGTTTATGCAAAAATAAAAGTTAGTGTAACAATTACACTTACTGGTTCGCAGGGTGGAGGTGTTTCTTTGAGAAGGAAAAGTGTCCTGGGATGTGTTGTTATCTTGTTTCCGGCTCAGATTTCATTCCTTCAGGCGTCTGGGTGTGAAGTCTGTACACAGGCTGAACTGCTGCATCCAGTGCATGGAAAGCTCCACGCTGACCACTCTGGAGTGCAGAAGAGGAAATGACGTCACTGATGCACGGCAAACGTCCAGGCTGGTGTTGGGGATAATGCAGGGATAGTACAGGCGAAGGAAAAGTGTCCTGGGATGTGTTGTTATCTTGTTTCCGGCTCAGATTTCATTCCTTCCCAACACCAGCCTGGACGTTTGCCGTGCATCAGTGACGTCATTTCCTCTTCTGCACTCCAGAGTGGTCAGCGTGGAGCTTTCCATGCACTGGATGCAGCAGTTCAGCCTGTGTACAGACTTCACACCCAGACGCCTGAAGGAATGAAATCTGAGCCGGAAACAAGATAACAACACATCCCAGGACACTTTTCCTTCTCAAAGAAACACCTCCACCCTGCGAACCAGTAAGTGTAATTGTTACACTAACTTTTATTTTTGCATAAACAAGCTACCACAGTTGGCGCCTCCACACCCCTCCTTTTTTCAACATTGATTATCAACAGAGGTAATGGACACCCTCTGAGGATGGCTGCCTCCTCATTCTAGAATTTACCTGCCTTATTTTAATGTGCTATTATAGCTACCTTTGTACTATTTACCTTAGACATCACATGTTGCGGAGCGACGGAAAACCCCCCCTTTTGTTTCTCTGCACATTAAAAGGTGTGATTTTTTTTATTGCATTTTATGTCTCAGTCTGATTCATGGTTCCTGACAATTCTTCACTCTCCACCACTACACCAACCCGCATTCTTCACTCTACACCACTACACTAACCCACACGTCTTCGGTCTTCACCACTACACCAACCTTTATTCTTCACTCTCCACCACTACACCACCTACATTCTGCACTCTCCACTCTACACCAGCCTGTACTTCTTTACTTTCCACCACTGCACCAACCTGTACTTCTTTACTCTCCAACACTACACCAACCCACATTCTTCACTCTTCAACACTACATCAACCCACATTCTTCACTCTTCACCACTACACCAAGCCACATTCTTCACTTTTCACCACTACACCAGCCTGCATTCTTCACACTCCACCTCTACACCAATCCCCATTGTTCACTCTTCACCACTACACCAGTCGACATTCTTCACTCTACACCAACACTGCACTTCTTCACTCTCCACCACTACACCAACCCACAATCTGCACTCTCCACCACTACACCAAGGCACATTCTTCACTCTTCACCACTACACCAGTCGACATTCTTCACTCTACACCAACACTGTACTTCTTTACTCTCCACCACTGCACCAACCTATATTCTTTACTCTTCAACTCTACACCAACCCACATTATCCACCCTCCACCCTTACATCAACCCTCATTCTTCACTCTCCACCACTACACCAACCTGCACTTTTGTACTCTCCACCAGTACACCAATCTGCACTTTTTTATTCTTCAACACTACGCCAACCTGCACTTCTTCGCTCTCCACCACTTCATCAACCCGCATTCTTCACTCGTCACCACTACATCAACCCACATTCTTAACTCTTCAACACTACATCAACCCACATTCTTCACTCTTCACCACTACACCAACCTGCACTTCTTCACTCTCCACTACTAAACCAATCCACATTATGCACTCTCCACCACTACACCAACCCACATTCTGCACTCCACCACTTCACCAATCCACATTCTGCATTCTCCACCACTACAGCAACCCACAATCTTGACTTTTTACCATTACACCAACCTGCATTTTTCACACTTCACCTCTACACCAATTCCTATTGTTCACTCTTCACCACAACACCAGCTGACGTTCTCCACTCTCCACTCTCCACCAACCTGTACTTCTTTACTCTGCACCACTGCACCAACCTGTACTTCTTTACTCTTCAACACTACATCAATCGGCATTCTTCACTCTTCACCACTACACCGTGACCAACCTGCACTTTGTTATTCCCCGCCACATGGACTTGCACTTCTTCACTCTTCCCTACTATACCAATGCCTACTTCACTCTCTGATACTATGCTGATGTGCACTTCTTCACCCCCCACCTTTACACTGACATGTACTTTTTCAATCTCTGCGACTACACTAAGGCCTGGTTCACACTTATGCATTTTATAGCGTGTTTTCAGTTTTGAAACACACCACAGTCCATATACCATGGTTTCCTATGGATGTAGTTCACATCTGTGGATTTTATGGAAAGGGCCAGGGACGTTTTTCTGGTTTTTGGTTCCATAGGCTTCAATGGATGAAAAGCATGTATTGAAAAATGCAAAAAAAGCACCTGCAATATACAAACTGCAACCTGCAAAAGTGTGAATTAGGCCTAATGCCGCGTACACACGAGCGGACTTTACGGCGGACTTTGCCCGGCGGACTGGATTTCGTCGGACAATTCGATGTGTGTGGGCTCCAGCGGACTTTGTTTTCTCAAAAGTTGGACGGACTTAGATTTGAAACTTGTTTAAAATGTATCCGTTGAAATCGAGTCCGGTCGAAAAGTCCGCCGTCTGTATGCTAGTTCGACGGACTAAAAAGCCACGCTAGGGCAGCTATTGGCTACTGGCTATGAACTTCCTTGTTTTAGTCCGGTCGTACGTCATCACGTACGAATTCGACGGACTTTGGTGGATTGTGTGTAGGCAAGTCCGTTCATTCAGAAAGTCCGTCGTAAAGTACGTCGAAAAATCCGCCGGGCAAAGTCCGCCGTAAAGTCCGCTCGTGTGTACGCGGCATAACACACACTTCTTCTCTCTCCATCTTTGCATTAAACGCACTTTTTTTACTCTTAGCATTTTAAATTTAATGAGATTTTAGTGGCAGGGTTTAGATCTGCTTTAATGCACAATCATGTATACTTGAACACTAATGAACACAATATCCACTGAGGCTTTTTTTTTCCATTGTTACTTTTCCTATTTTCTTTATATTGGCTTTTTAACCAATGAATGCATTAATCAGAAAAATGGATGAAAATTTTAATGCAACATAAAAAACTCTGGCAATTAAAGAGTACATTAATTGATTACAGATCCCCACACCGGAGCTAAAAGAGGGACATTTGAGGAAGATTAAGGTACACAGGGATTTAGTGCCTATGTACAGCGGAGATGGGAAGAATATATTAGCTCAGTGAGTGTGACGCTCCAGCCGTGATTCCCAGGCCTTGCAGCACACAGGATTATAGACCTCGTGTCTGTCAGCCAGTCATGTGCTCAGCTGCTGATCCGGGCCAGGCTGCAGGCTTAGAGCACGGGTCCTCCCATGACCAGGCACTGCAGGCCCAAACAGGGGTTTGTTTCATGAGCCTCCCATTCCTGAACACCTTACTCCAGGGTATGTCCATTCTGCTGACATGATATTCCCAGTCATGTCCTAGAATTCCATTACTTTTAATGGTCACTTCAAAGAACTGGCTCTCTGGCAAGCGTGCAGTTAATACGACCGTTAGCGAGCTCTGAATTCCAATTAGTAAATGTAACAGGGACATGAAAGAACCTTGTGATGGGCAATTCAGCACTTTTACGTAGATATTTCTGGAAGTGGAATGCTCAAGACAATCCCCCAATTATTTCTATGCTCGGCTGCTAAAGCACAGAAAGTGGGGAGATGAGCAGCAACCTTCTAGCAAAGGCTCAGTCTGTCCAAAATTGACTTTTCAAAGCTTGGTGGATGCTATTTTTTTTTCTTCCTCTCAGAGACCTATCAATAAGATTCAGTTCCCAGGTCTGCACACCTACTATGGCAATTATGAGGGTCTCTCACCATTCCTTACCATTTATTTTACATTATGTAAATTAAAGCAGATGGAGGTGGAACACCCAAAACTTCTGGGTGGAACAGAATCTGTAATTTTGGAAGGGGGGATCTTACTATTAGGCCCCTTTCATACGAGGGCGGATCCGCTCAGGGGACTCTGCCATCTCAGCGAGCGGGGGGATCGCTCCTTGATCCTTGCTGAGCCGGCAGATGACAGTTCCGTCTCTGCTCACTGTGCAGGGATGGACCTATCAGAGGTCCGTTGTCCTCTATGGGAGATCAGACGAAAACTGATCCACCTGTCCTTTTTCTTCTGACCCCATCTGATCCGATCCGCTGGTCGGATGGCAAACATATCGCCATCTATCTGTTTTGAGCGGATCTTATTGGATCGGATGGCAGGCAGGTGTCAGCGGACACATCTTCGCTGATATCCACCTGCCCATGGAAGTCAATGGGTGGCCAGTTCGGATCCGCCTGAAAAACAGACAGGCGGATCCGAGCAGGCCTATCGTGTGAAAGGGGCCTTAGGCTTAAGGGGAGATTTACGAAAACAGGTTCACACAGAATCTGGTGCAGCTGTGCATAGTAACCAATCAGCTTCTAACTTCGGCTTGTTCAGGTAAACTTTGACAATAAAACCTGGAAGCTGATTGGTTACTAGGTATAGGGGGGGCATAAAAATAGGTTGAGGCAGGGCTGTCTGAATATATGGGCACCCCTGGGAAGTGCCCAGGGGCCATAAGTGCATGGGGACCCCATGATAATCTTGCATTACATCCAGGGCCGTCTTTATTATTGACTGGACCCTGGGCAAACATTTTCTTGGGCCCCCTCTTCTATACAATTTCGCTCTCCACATGCTCTGAAACATACAATAAATAGCAGCTAGACTCAAAATCAGTTTACTGAATAAGATCAGGCTAGCGATTGCGATTGGTTGTCAGAGGTTACAGTGTATCATTAACGCTCACTGACTGGCTGCTAGAGAGCACACATTATGGCTCACTGTCTATTTTCTAGAGGTTACAGCACATGACTTCTGCTTGTTGATTGGTTGCTAGAGATTACTGTACATCAATACTGCTCACTTATTGATTGGTAGAGGTTACTGGACATCTATACCACTCACTAATTGGTTGCTAGAGGTTACTGCACATTATTACTGCTCAATGATTGGTTCCTAGAAGTTACTGCATATCCTTACCGCACAATGACTGTTCATTACTGTTATAAAGGGAACATGCATCAAATGCATTGGAAGATGCACCCTTGGACTTTGATGGCAGAAGTAAGGTATAAGAAATCAAGATAAATAAAAGAAAGGCACAAAAGTGGCAACTTTATTGAATACAAAAATGGTTATAAAATATATAAATATTATATCACATATAGACATGGTGATGTATTGCAATAATGCATCAATGAATAAACATAAACAAGAAATAGTTAGTACATATTGACCCAAACTAATAGTCAGAAGATCACTGGCCAGACTGGACGGAGGTTGGCCAGCTGAATTCTCTAGACATATAAACCCGACATGTTTCGGAAATTATTTGTGCAGTGGTATGCATATTCCTTCTTCAGGGGTAGTTATAGAGTGAGTAATTATGTTCTTGTATATCACAGATTCACTGCAAGTATAGCAAGAGATGCTGGACAATACAAAAGAGTATACATGCTGGCTGTAACATCCACACACTGGCACGATAGGATTAATAAAGACATGCATCCACAACCCATTAGTCAAGGCGTGTTCACAAAAGACGCCTGACAATCGCCAAGGCAACTGGTTGTGCACTTCAAAGAGTAGGAACATGGGAGATGTGGACATCAAGTGAGCAGCCGGCACACATTATGGCTCACTGTATATTTTCTAGAGGTTACAGCACATGTTTTCTGCTTGTTGATTGGTTGCTAGAGATTAATGTACATCAATACTGCTCACTTATTGATTGTTAGAGGTTACTGGACATCTATACCCCTCACTAATTGGTTGCTAGAGATTACTGCACATTATTACTGCTCAATGATTGGTTCCTATAGGTTACTGCATATCCTTACCGCACAATGACTGTTCATTACTGTTCACATGCACCAAAATTCAGGGTGCTGTGGCACCATGTTATTTTGAAGAAGGGTTCCACCTCCAATTTGCTTACCTTTGCAGAACAGGCTGATGTTTGGCTTAATGACTATAGTTGTGGGCAGGACTTTCAAGCATGCTTCTTTACCTCTCCAGTGGGCAGCATTCAGCAGAAGTGATGGTAGTAGATATGACCTCAGGGGGACATGATATACATATGAATGAATGGCGCCTCTATTTACATATCAATGCTGTGGTCCACGACTATTTACATATCAATGTAGGTTATTTACATGTAAACACAGGGTCTGCAGGTGAGACATCTGTACATGGCAAAAGGGCAGAGCTGTGCAGCAGCAACAGAATTTACACTGAGATATTGGGACACAGCACGGGACTAAAAACTTCAAGGGATAAGGGAATTTAAATGGGGCTAGTTGGCAAGTATGAGGAAGCTGCTTTGGGCCCCACAACAATGATGGGGCCCAGGGCAGCTGCCTCTTTTGCCCTGCCTTAAAAACGGTCCTGATTACATCATAGTTGCCAACTGTCCCGGATTTGACATTTGTGCTCTCCTGATCCCGGGATTGTGCCTTCCTGACTCCTGCATTTTGCCCTTCTGCACCCCCCCCCCTCCGTACTGTGCTCTTTGTGTTGATTGGTCCTTGATTCATGGCATGTTTTCTTATTGTTTAAAATCAATTTTATTGAAAGTACTAATAAATATTTTTTTAATTCTATGAAATATTTATACTTTAATTCTTCAGAGTAGGTGTGGGGCAGGCTGGTAGAGGGCCCCCATGCATTTCTTTACCCAGGGGCCCATGATGCTATTAAGATGGCCCTGGGTTGAGGCGCAGTTTCATTGCCCCAACCCCTTAACTACTTAACAACCGCCCACCATCATTGTACGTCGGCTGTTTGAAGAGGGATACCATTGTTATGGCAGCAGCTAGCTGCCATAACCCCGGTATCCTCTTCAAGAGCGGATGGTCCTCTTTCAGATAAAAGTGGTCTCAGCGGCAGATTCCCTGCGAGATCACTTTTATTGGGCCCCCCTCCTCCAGCCATGCTCCGGTCGTCTCCGCCGCTTACTGGAGCCGTCGGTAGCGGCGGAGACGATTGAGTCCTCTCCCCTCACAGACTGGATGCCAAGTGAGGTAAAGATGGCCCCGCTCGGCTCCATAACATTGGAGGGTGGAAGCGATGTGAAACGTCACTTCTGCCCTCCAGTCTTGCAAATAAAAAATGTCTTTTTTTTTTATTGCATTTTAGTGTAAATATGAGATCTGAGGTCTTTTTGACCCCAGATCTCACATTTAAGAGGTCCTCTCATGCTTTTTTTCTATTAAAAGGGATGTTTACATTCCTTATAATAGGAATAAAAGTGACCCATTTTTTTTTTAAAGGACAGTGTAAAAATAAAAAATGAAAAGTAAAATAAATAAGAAAAAAAAAAATTAAAGCACCCTGTCCCGCCGAGCTCACGCGCCGAATCAAACTCATACGTAAGTTGCGCCTGCATATGAAAACAATGTTCAAAACACACGTGTGAGGTATCACCGCGATTGTTATCTAGCACTAGACCTCCTCTGTAACTCAAAACTGGTAACCTGTAGAAATTTGTAAACGTCGCCTATGGGGATTTTTAGGGGTAAAAGTTTTGTCGCCATTCCACGAGCGGGCGCAATTTTGAAGCTTGACATGTTGGGTATCAATTTACTTAGAGCCCTTGCACACTGGGGCGGGGGGCAGCGTCGGCGGTAAAACGCCGCTATTATTAGCGGCGTTTTACCGCCGGTATGCGGCCGCTACGGGGCGGTTTTACCCCCCGCTAGCGGCCGAGAAAGGGTTAAATACCACCGCAAAGCGCCTCCGCAGAGGCGCATTGCCGGCGGTATAGCCGCGCCGTCCCATTGATTTCAATGGGCAGGAGCGGTAAAGGAGCGGTATACACACCGCTCCTTCACCGCTCCGAAGATGCTGCTGGCAGGACTTTTTTTTACCGTCCTGCCAGCGCATCGCTCCAGTGTGAAAGCCCTCGGGGCTTTCACACTGGAATGCAAGGAGTGGCACTTTCGGGGCGGTTTGCAGGCGCTATTATTAGCGCAATGGCGCCTGCAAACTGCCCCAGTGTGCAAGGGCTCTTAGCGTAACATTATCTTTCACAATATAAAAAAAAAATTGGGCAAAGTTTATTGTTGTCTTATTTTTAAGTCAAAAAATTGTGTTTAAAAAAAAAGAAATTGCGCATGTAAGACCGCTGTGCAAATATGGTGTGCCATAAAGTATTGCAACGACCACCATTGTATTAAAAAAATATATAATGTTTGGGGGTTGTAAGTAATTTTCTAGCAAAAAAAAAATATTTTAACTTGTAAACACTAATGCCGCGTACACACGGTCGTACTTTTCGTCTACAAAAGTCGGACAGCCTGTCCGACAGACTTCCGGCAGACTTTCGGTGGACTTGCGGCGGACTTGCGGCCTACTTTCTAACGAACGGACTTGCCTACACACGACCACACAAAAGTCTAACGGATTCGTACGTGATGACGTACACCGGACTAAAATAAGGAAGTTCATAGCCAGTAGCCAATAGGTGCCCTAGCGTGGCTTTTTGTCCGTCGGACTAGCACACAGACGAGCGGATTTCGGGGTCCGTCGTAGTTACGAAGTAAAGTTTTAAAACATGTTTCAAATCTAAAGTACGTCGGATTTGAGGCTAAAAAAGTCAGTTGAAAGTCCGGAGAAGCCCACACACGATCGGATTACCAGCCAGCTTTAGTCCATCAGCGTCCGTTGGACTTTTGTAGACGAAAAGTAGGACCGTGTGTACGCGGCATTAGTCTGAAAAATAGGCCTTAAGTGGTTAAGTTGCAAAGGCAGTCAGATGAGGGTGTACACATGCAAAAACAATCCCCCTGTCATGTTCAGCAGGCATTACCGCTCACCAAACGTGACCCATTCAAGTGAATAGGGCCGTGCCGCCACCTGTCTGCAATGCACCCGATTGAACTGAAGTGGTGCAGACTTTTAGGAGTTAAAACAGGGGGTGAGGAGGCAACATAATGCCTTCTCACCACCTGTCAAATGCCACTGAAAAGCAGCTACAAATCACTCTTCAGAGGGCAAAGCATGTGTAAACAAGCCCTTAAAGTAGTGTTAAACCCAAAAACAAACATTTATTACATTGCAGCTTACCAATTCGTAGATGTGATGGCTGCATTAGTATTCTTTTTTAGGCTTTCTTTCTTCTATTTTCAACTTGTGATCCAGCCAGTAAGTCTGTTGTTGTTTTAAAAGCACCAGTTCTCCAGGAGAATGTATCAGATTAGATGCATGAGACTGAAAGGGTGTTCACAATGATCAGCTTTTATTTATTTATGTAAAACCTTTATGTAGCACCCTGAGGTTTAGTCAGGGAGCTCCTCGCCAAATTCATTGTCAGAAGTAGCTACTGTAGTTAATTATTAGGGATCCATTGACTTCTCCCTAAGTTTGGCCTGGTTGTACTTTCCTCTTCTACCACCAGGTGGCCAGGCACTTGGAGGTATTAGATTTAGAAGGACAACTCAAGGTCAGGTTATGGGTATATGGAGTATCTCAGCCAATGGGCAGGGATTTAGTTGAATCCCTTGGCCTGCTGGGAGAGCCTATATATTCGGGTGAGGTCAGGTGATCCAGGTTCTTGTGTGCCACCCAGACCGCCATCTGGGTGGACAGGTGTCGTCTGCCCCTGGCTGCTAGGCCAGAGATTGGGCCTATCCCAGGGGCATCAGGCTGCCAGGCTGTTTGAGGGCCTATCCAGAGTAAGAGGGCTTATATATATTATTTATAACCCTTCGTCAGACTTTTTTTTCGTCATCTGTGTCCCATTATGAGATTTCACTTCACTTCCTGTCCCATAGCCAAAACAGGAAGTGAGAGGAAATCTCTGCAAATTAAGGGAGCTCCTTGGGGACCCCCAAATCACCAGAACTAGTGTCCCCATTGCATACCCCCCAACTTTTTGAGATGAGAACGAGGGACACCTATCAGCAAAAGTATGTAGGCATAGGACACACCCCTTGTCACGCCCCCTTATAGGAGAATTATACAAAAAAAATTGTTAATTAAACCCACAAGTGCTTTTTTTTTTTTTACCACTACTCTTCCTTTATATTGGCTTTTGAAATGTACAAATGCAGCAATTTAGAAATTATATGAAAGGTTTAGCACTGGGAAACACTTTTTGAAGATAAAAAGTGCATTTTATATACAACTATATAGATCAGACCAAAATGAGGGACAAATGAGGAGGAAAGAGGTACAGAGGGACAGAGGTACAGAGGGACAGAGGGACATTGCTCCACATCAGGGACAGTCCCTCCAAATCAGGGACAGTTGGAAGCTATGTTCATTGGAAGATTTCCCCTGTATTACTTTTCTGGGGACAACCCAAAATTTGTGATTTTCTTTTAGGCTACTTTCACACTGTGCGCCTGTGCCGTTACTGCTTTTTAATGGTGCTTTTACGACGCTTTTCGGCCGCTAGCGAGGCGGTTTTTACCCCCCAAAAAAATGGTAAAAAGTCCAGTTTTGTGGCGATTTCAAAGCGCTTTTAAGGGGCTTTGGAAGTGCTGCCCATTCATTGTAATAGGCAGGGCGTTTTGAGAGCGCTATTTACAGGGCTCCCAACCCGCCCCCAAAGAAGCTGCTTACAGGACTTTTTGTAACGTCCCGCAAGCGCACCGCTCCAGTTTGAAAAGTCACACTGCTATGAATGGGAGGCGATTTTCAGGTGCTTTCCAGAGGCTATTTTCTAGCGCTAGAGCAACTTAGTGTGAAAGTACAGTGTAGCCTAACTTTCATTTTCAATGATAACGGAAAACAGGACAAATAGAGAGGGCCGATCTCCCTAACAGGGACACAGACAGCAATAGAAACTGACAGGGGTTCTAATCCATCTCTGCTCTATCCAAAACGTAAAAAAAAATTTGCAGATTTTTGGTATGCTTGGGGCGTTGGCGGCCAATAATTTTCAATTGGCTGCCTTACTGCAATGTATACTAATTGCTTTCCATGAACACACGACACATATGTAATAAAGGCCTGTACTGTTTATTGACTCACCACCCCTACCGGGCATCTGTTCCACACATCAACTACTCTTTCAAAAAAATAATACTTTCTAGCTTTTCTTTTGAGCTTTTTTCCCCCTTGCTTTATTTAGGTCAAGCCACTTTATTCCTGATCCCAGCTGCCTCATTTGCAACACAATACAATTAAACAGCTTCAATTGAGGAAGCAGTCAACAAGAAGTTACTAATTGTTTAAGAATTTTACATGTAGCCGAACGTTCAAATCTCAGGGTACGTTTTACAATTTACCTATGGACCTTTGTTATTTGGACTTTTTTTCACATTTTTTTTATATTTAGCATTTGCACTCTCACATTTGATGCACAATTTAGATACGTGCTGGTAGATGCACCCTAGTTTAATTTTTGGTCATTTAGTTCTGTTATCAATTTGTGTTATGGGTTGTTTTTGTCACTCAATATCTTAGCTTATGCCCATCAATTTATATTACTCACTGATTAGCGCGACTTCTTGCTTTTTATATATCTGGTTGGTGTATTATAACACTTTTTAGTCACAGCTCCTTTTGTTTTTCTATTTTATAGCGCAGTATTCATATATTTATTTACGTTCACACCCTGAACGCAGGTTTGAAATTGTGCGAGTTCGGCTCTCAGTGCGAGTTTGGGGGGGGGGGGGGGGGGCGATTTGAAAGACATCTGTGTGGGTTCCTGCACAGATGTCCATTGAAATTGCACCTCGAAGTCACCAAAAGTAGTACAGGAACTACTGTTGGAAATCAGTCCACAAAGTTGGTGTTGCACCGATTGGGACATTGCCGTCGTCAGCAATAGGCCGCGCCGATGTGAACAGGGGGCTCATGCAAAATTACAAATTACAATTGATGACTACAGCGAGCAAAAAAAAGTCGCTTTCTGTTTTTGCATGTTTTTTTGTAAAATAAATACCGTACTTAGTTGACGCGTGGAACAGACTGCCAGCAAAGGTAGTAAATCAGTCAACAGTAAGCGAATTTAAACATAGATTTACACTCAAAAACGATAAAAAGAAAAAAAAAAAGGGGGGGGGGAGGAAAACTCAATAAACCATTTTGTCTTTTTCTACTATAACTCTTCTATGTGTTGACTTTTGTGCCTTCACTAAAAATAATAGCAGAATGTCAAAAGAAGACTTCAAGTACACCTTCATTTTTATTTTATAATTCAAAATAAAGAAATATAGTAAAAAACAAAAAAAAAAAAACGTCAAATCCACTAAGTTCTAAATCATAGTTTTATCAGTACAACTTTTAATGAATAAGGACTGGGAGAGCCTTGTCACATGGCAACCTAATAAATTAATTAGTTCCACTTTTCCTACTGTGCTGATGTAATTTGTCTTTTATTATAATAGTTTGCACTATTTTAATTAGAAAAACAAACATTTTAATGTATAATTTATTTATTTATTTTTGGACTACTAAATTCCTATTGCAAAAGTTGACATTAAAACGTTTTTCTAAAATGTATGAATGCATCTCTGAATACTTTTTTTTTTTTAAGTCACTCCTTTCATTCATGTGATCATCACTAGTGCTAATGAGGGGAGGGATTGTAAATGTTCTTCAGTGGAGTGAGGAGGGGGAAAAGTGATATAAGCCTGGGCATGTGATTAGCTCAATTAATAAGTGAGAAGAGGGATTTTTTTTTTTTTTCCCCTCTTGGTTTGTTTGAGAGGTCTCAGGAGGATCACCAGGATGGAAAGTACTACAGTGCTTTTAGCAGCTAGCACCCTACTCCTGGTACTCCATGCCTCCTACGGACAGTTTCCCAGGGCTTGCAGCACAGCACAGGTCCTCTTAAGCAAGGAATGTTGCCCAGTCTGGTCAGTAGATAATTCTTCATGTGGAGAAGTCTCAGGCAGGGGAGTGTGCCAAGATGTAGTCCCCTCCAACTCCACTGTGGGTGCCCAGTTCCCTTTCTCGGGCATCGATGACCGAGAAAACTGGCCCATTGTCTTCTACAACAGGACATGCCAATGCCAGGGTAATTTCATGGGCTACAACTGCGGCGAGTGCAGGTTTGGCTACACAGGACCAAACTGCACCGTTAGACGCAACATGATCAGAAAGGAGATCTTCAGGATGACCACGGCTGAGAAGGACAAGCTCATCGCCTACCTCAACTTGGCCAAGCGTACCATCAGCCCAGACTACGTTATCTCCACCGGCACTTACGAGCAGATGAACAATGGCTCCAATCCGATGTTCGCAGATATCAATGTCTACGATCTGTTTGTGTGGCTGCATTACTACGCCTCCAGAGATGCTTTCTTGGAAGATGGTAGTGTGTGGGCCAACATAGACTTTGCCCATGAGGCCCCGGGCTTTCTGCCTTGGCACAGGTTCTTTTTGCTGCTTTGGGAACGGGAAATCCAGAAGGTGACAGGGGATGATAATTTTACTATCCCCTTTTGGGACTGGAGAGATGCCCAACAATGTGACCTCTGCACCGATGAGTTTTTTGGGGGTACGCACCCTACCAGCAACGTCCTCCTCAGCCCAGCTTCCTTCTTCTCCTCCTGGCAGGTAAGTCCCACCCTTGTCCTGGAGATGGGCCATGTCTCTTCTCCACCTTTACCTTGCATGCATACTTGAAGACTGCATAGTTGTCAAGTGTAAATCCACCCAAAACCTTTTTTTTATTCTTTGGGGGGTTGGATAGAGTGGTGCAGGATCAAAGAGATTTTCCTTCCCTTACTGTTCCTCAAAAATTCTGTAACAAGGGCACAGGCAATGATGAAAACCTAATAGGGTTTCCTGGTGTCCTTGTTGCAGATTTTTTTTTCCTCACTTCAAGTCTGATAAAACTATTGTCACTGGATTAGTAAGGGCCCATTATTAACCCTCTATTGGTACAACATGGGGTAACACGGCTTTTATTGCAATGCAGGGGCACATTGCAGTGCCTATCATTCTGAATGGTCCTTAATGTAACACACCTCAATGCACCCGCACGTTCTGTTGGTTGAGATGAGCTATGTTGAAAAAAAAAAAAATGGCATGAGTCTGTTTTGCTTGCCTTTGTGGTTTATTATGAATGGGCTGCCTTAAGGCAATGCACACTTGTGAGCTACACAATGCATGTTAATGCATTGCAATGCAGAGAAAAGACAGATTGTCCCTAAAGCTGCCCATAGATGGTTCGAATCGTGGCTGGTTCAACAGGGACTGACTGAGATTCGAACCAAGTATGGGCAGGCTGAATGTAGACAAGTTGATAAGACGTTACATGTGATTATTGTCCCATGACAATTGCCGCCAGGAGAACACAATGGCTCCGCGGGAGGGATTCTCCCATCAACACTGACTTTGATGGGGGGAATAGAGCAATTTATTTAATTTTTTTTATTTTTTCTCCCCCTGTGGTTGCAGGAAAGAAAGTTGCTCCGTCTATGGCCAGCCGTAGTGAAAAGAAATCCAATGGGGCTCCGGATATTAAACCCTAACAGGGGTTTCAACTCTTTCCCACCCAAGAAAACTTGTGGCTGGACAGATACTTTAAGAGCAGTCCACCCAAAATCGATTTTAGTAAATGTTAAAGTGTAACTAACGGCAAAACTTCTTTTTCAATTTTGGATAGAGCGCAGAAGGATTAGAACACCTGTCAGTTTTTATTGCTGTCTCTGCCCCCGTTAAGGAGATTCACACTCTGTCCTATTTACCATTATCATTGAAAGTAAAAAAAATCCCACATTTTGGGTTGTCCCCAGAAAGGTAATAGAGGGAAAATCCTCCAATGGGGACACTAGTTTTGGTGACCTGGGGGTCCCCAAAGAATTCCCTTAATTTGCAGGCTTTTCCTTTCACTTCCTGTTTGGCAATGGGACAGGAAGTGAAGGGAAATATCTGCAATGGGACACAGATGGTGGGGGAAAAAAAAATCAGACGGGTTAGAACCCTTCCTTGCTCAATCTGAAATGGGGGAGGGGGGGTTCCCATAGTTCTACTTTAAGAATTAAGCCACCCAACTGTTAACTGGGTTGGGTCACCTGCTGTGTAACCTCCCTGCAAGGAATTCTTATTTAAAATTTTGGAGAATGTAACAGAAGGAGCTGCACCTCACACATGTGTTGGAGACCTTCCAAAACTTTCAGGTGGATGGGAACCAAGTCGGGGTTTATGACAAGATGCATAAAAGACGGGCTGACTCAACCCAATCGCTCCACCTGGAACTAAATATTACTTTTGGGTGGATTGGCCCTTTAAATTGTTTCTAAACTCTTTGCAGTTTAATGCCTTTAATAGGGCTCCTTTACATTTGCAGTAGCCTCATGAAGATTGATCCGTGGAGGATTGCTTTTCAGAGGACATTTGATGGGGGGTAAGAATGTGTTTATATCCTGGTTTTAAGCATTAAAAGCTTGCACCATTGCAACCATGTGCATTTCATGAGGTTGTAGCATGGTGCAATTCACTTGAATGGTTTGCGTTTGGCAGGCTGTATGCGATGGGGATCATTTTTGCTGTATTGAAAATCATTGCGGCCATGGCATGTGTGTGCCTCTGTTGCAGCTTAGGGGGTAGTTCAACCACTTCTGGACCAGCCGCCGCAGTTTTGTCGCTACTTTGAAGAGGAAGACCGTTGTTATGGCAGCAGCTAGCTACCATAACCCCGGTGTCCTCTTCTTCAGCCGGTGGTAAAAGATAAAGATAAAAGTGGTCTCCGTGGCGGATTCGCCGCAAGATCACTTTTTTATAGGCGGCAGGAGAGGGCCCCTTCCCTCCCACCGCTCTCCGGTGCCCTCCGCCACTTACCGGAGCCGTCGGTAGCGGCAGAGCCTCTCCCTAGCCTGACGTGGAGATGAGGGGAAGATGGCCCCCACCTGTCTCCATATCATTGCAGGGCGGAAGCGACGTCAAAATGTCACTTCTGCCCAATGCTCTTAAAGGGATATTTTTTTTTTTTTATGACATAAAAAAAAAAATAATTATTTCATTTTAGTGTAAATATGAGATCTGAAGTCTTTTTGACCCCAGATCTCATATTTAAAAGGTCCTGTCATGCTTTTTTTTTTTTCTATTACAAGGGATGTTTACATTCCTTGTATTAGGAATAAAAGTGACCCTTTTTTTTTTTTTTTTTAAACAGTGTCAATTTTCTAAATAAAAGGTAAAATAAATAAGAAAAAAACTATTTTTTTTTAAACGTGCCCCGTCCCGCCGAGCTCGCGTGCAGAAGTGAACACATACGTGAGTAGCGCCCGCATATGAAAACTATGTTCAAACCACACATGTGAGATATCGCCGCGATCGGTAGAGTGAGAGCAATAATTCTAGCGCTAGACCTCCTCTGTAACTCAAAACATGCAACCTGTAGAATTTTTTTTTTTAAGCGTCGCCTATGGAGATTTTTAAGGGTAAAAGTTTGTCGCCATTCCACGAGCAGGCGCAACTTTTGAAGCGTGACATGTTTGGTATCCATTTACTCGGCGTAACATTATCTTTCACGTTATAAAAATAAAAACTGGGCTAACTTTACTGTTTTATTTTTTTTTTTTTTTTTCTTAATTTCAAAAAAGTGAATTTTTTTCCAAAAAAAGTGTGACAAAAAGTATCGCCATTTCATTTTCTAGGCTGTTAGAAAAAAATATATATAATGTTTGGGGGTTCTAAGTAATTTTCTAGCAAAAAAAAAAAAGTTTTTAACTTGTAAACACCAAACCTCAGAGGCTCTGTCCTTAAGTGTCATGGCTTAACCACTTTTGTGGTTTGGTGGGATAGTTTGTTTTTTTTAAATAGAGGAAGAGACTTGATATAATAAGAATGGACACTGGTTGGCTTGAAAAAGGTCAGGTGTGAAGTCCTAATTACAGACCTTATTCCCAAGGTACAGGAATCACTTTTTTTTTTAATTTTTTGTAGTGCTCATTCATGTAAAATGCAGCACAGCTCTGCAGTGGACAAACCTCACCAGACAATAGTATATTCATTGTAGTTTTTATTTTATTTTATTTTTTTACAAGGGGGACAAAAAAAAAAACCCCAGCCTTTATAAGAATGAAGGTTGTCATTGCTGGCCTCTTGGGATAATGCTATTTGCCTGGCTGTTATGCTGATGATTGGGCTTCAATACTTTGAATCCAGCCTTAGTTTAGCAACCGCCATTTTATTTTCTACAAAAAAACCCACAAAAGAACTCTATTCCACCTGTATTGTGAAAAGATAGAAGGGCCACTTCAGTTTATTCACACTCTCCTGGGGGGGGGGGGGGGGGGGCGCTCCCCAGTTATCCTTAGGGGATTCCCTTAGTCACTGGCGGACAATGGAATTATGGGACAGCTGTTTTTTGAAAGTGGAACTGTGCGTCACCCATACTCATAGGCGTGCACACAGGGTGTGCCAGCTGTGTCTGGGCACACCCTAATCACCCCATGTGGTGCAGATTCCCCCCTGTTTAGACCCCTGATATGATTAGCAATACAGCAAAAATTATCCCCGTAGCATACAGCCTGCCAAACGCAAGCCATTCAAGTGAATTGCACCATGCGACAACCTCATGAAATGCACATGGTTGCAATGCTTAAAACCAGGATATAAACACATTCTTGCCCCCTATCAAATGTCCTCTGAAAAGCAATCTACCACGGATCACTCTTCATGAGGCTACTGCAAGTGTAAATGAGTCCTAATAAGGTATTATTGCATTGCAATTGAGTTTAGAAACCATTTAAATTTTGTCTCTCTCTCTCAATGAGTCCTGGTTGATTGCAGTACGGGAAAGGCACAAGATTTGCGCATTTTTTTTATCGCACTGCGTAGCATTTGCACAGCGTCAATGCGATCTGCCGCTGCTGGGGGGGGGGGGGGCAATGTCAGGTTAACGACACTTTGTCACAGACCACAAAACACAGTGTGATTTGCCAGAATTGCATTGCATGGGTGTTTACACCCGTGTGATATGATTTCAGGTGCAGGGAAAAACAAGGGTCCTGCCCCATTTTGGTGCGATTTGGGCCATACAATTAATCACATGCGGTGTTCCGCAAGCACCAGTGTGAACCCAGGCTGAAAATGCTGCTTCCTATTCTCACACTGGTGTTCTGTGCTGACAGAGCCAAGTATGTAACCGCATTGGTGTGCGCAGACTATTGCATTAGGGTGCGCACCCCGAAGCTCAAACATACGTGTCTTTCTCTGCAGCCACAGCTGCACTGGACAGTCAATGAATGGGAAGTGCTCTGTGCTGGGTGGCTTCCTGTTCAGTAACAAACTGAAGCATAGTAAACAGTTTTACTATGCTTCGGTCATGATTAAACACAGTGAGTGTGTTCATTTAGAAAAGGAATGGGCCGGTAAATGACATTGATTAGCCCCTTCCCCCGCTCTCCATCCTGAAACATCCCAAAGAGCAGCTGGGGGAGAGTAGATAGAGTAAAGGAGGGGGCGCAACGAGGGGGGGGAAGCCTGGGCAGTAGGGGAAGTCTGCACCACAGAAGGGTGATTAAGGTGTGCCCAGGCACACCTGGCACACCCCCTGTGCACGCCTATGTGTAACAGCCACAACCCTCATTAGAAGAGGCTTCACATAGACTTGTTCTGCAAAAGAGGAGGGGGGAATAGTCATGTCTTACTAGCTGTTACTAAGTACTGACTGCACTAGGTTGAACACTACAGTAATATTTATACACCCTGTGCGATTGCTGGCTTTGACCATAAAATTGAAGGTTGTTGGTAAAATTTCTAACCGCATATCCTTTTTCTGACTTCAGTTGTGCTCCATGGTTACCCTTGTGACTCCTCTATAAAAGTTTTCTATTGTTGCTTAGATCTCCTCCTCTGATCATCTGAGTGTTCTCATTCGATGTGCTTAATAGCGGAATAAACTCTGGCCATAGAACACTCTTGACATTTCAGCTCCATCAATGTTGGTTCATAAGGATTTCCAAGCTTTGGCAATGCTGATATCTATCCCGAATTAATTTTTTGGGGATGAATATGTACCGTATTTATCAGCGTATAACACGCAGCCCAAGTTTAGGAGAGAATTTTAAGGAAAAAAACTTTTAGGAGGGAAGTTTAAGGAAAAAAAACTTGCATTAAAATGCCCATCAATGCAGCCTCATCAGTGTTCATCTGCAGCCTTGTCATTGCAGCCTTTTCAGTGTCAGTGCAGCCTTGCCCCAGTGTCCAGTGCAGCCTTGTCAGTGCAGCCTTGTCAGTGCAGCTTTGCCCCAGTGCAGCCTTGCCAGTGCAGCTTTGCCCCAGTGCAGCCTTGTCAGTGCAGCTTTGCCCCAGTGCAGCCTTGTCAGTGCAGCTTTGCCCCAGTGCAGCCTTGTCAGTGCAGCTTTGCCCCAGTGCAGCCTTGTCAGTGCAGCCTTGTCAGTGCAGCCTTGTCAGTGCAGCTTTGCCCCAGTGCAGCCTTGTCAGTGCAGCCTTGCCCCCAGTGTCCATGCTTGGACAGATCGCCGCCGACATACACATAGCATGTAGTTTTAAATATGGCGCCGCGGAGTTCGGAGGGACTCGGCGGAGCTGAACGAACGCCGCCGAGATACACATAGTCGAGTGTACTCGGCTCTTTCCGGCGCCACTCACAGTCCGCCCAGTCCCGCCCTATGATGGACATAACACAGGTCTAATGGTGGGACTGGGCGTGACACTGAGCGGCGCCGGAAAGAGCCGAGTACACTCGACTATGTGTATCTCGGCTCCGCCCAGTCACTGATTTTAGCGGCGCTCGTTCAGCTCCGCCGAGTCCCTCTGAACTCTGCGGCGCCATATTTAAAACTACACGCTATGTGAATGTCGGCGGCGATCGCCGCTGATAGATCACAATTGGCGGGGATCAGCATATAACACGCACCCACGATTTTTCCCCTGATTTTAAGGGGGGAAAAAAGTGCGTGTTATACGCCGATAAATACGGTAGTTCCTTTATTACGGCCTGATCGCCCTCATATTCCACACATCTTGGTAGGACTTTGAATATGGCCTTTTCCTTTTCCCTGAAGCCTACTGAAAGCTGAACTCATGTCATATACGCTCACCAGCCACTTTATTAGGTACACCTTTGCTAGTATGGGGTGGACCCCTTTTGCCTTCAGAACTGCCTTCATTCTTCTTGAGTGTGACATAGATCCAACACAGTGGTGTAGTGAGTAGCACTCTCGCCTAGCAGTAAGAAGGGTCGCTGGTTCAAATCCCAACCATGACACCACCTGCCTGGAGTTTGCATGTTCACCCTGTGCCTGCGTGGGTTTCCTCCGGGTACTCCGGTTTCCTCCCACACTCCAAAGACATGCTGGTAGGTTAATTGGCTTCTGTCCAAAATTGGCCCTAGTATATGAATGTTAGGGACCTTGGATTGTGGGCTCCTTGAGGGTAGGGATCAATACGAGTGTGTGATATATGTGTGGAGCACTGCGTAAAAATTGACAGCGCTATATGGGTACCTTTTAAATAAAATTAAAAATAGGGATAGTTGTAGACACGCACCCACACTTGCTCAGGTTGAACTTGATGGACTGGTGTCTTTATTCAACCTTACTATGTAACTATGTAAAGTGTTGGAAACAGAGTTTGGTCCATATTGACATGATATTATTAAGCCGTTGCTGCAGGTTTGTCGGCTGCACATCCATGATGTGAATCTCCTGTTCTACCACATGCCAAATGTGCTGTATTGGATTGAGATCTGGTGACTGTGGAGACCATTGGAGTCCAGTGACCTCATTGTCATGTTCAAGAAACCAGTGGTGAGATGATGGGAGCTTTGTGACATGGAGCATTATCCTGCTGGAAGGAGCCATCAGAAGATGGATACACTGTAGTCATAAAGGGATGGACATGGTCAGCAATAATACTCAGGTAGGCCGTGGCGTTTAAATGATGCTCAATTGGTGCTAAGGGGCCCAAAGTGTGCCAAGAAAATACCCCCCCCCCCCCCCACACCATCATACCACCAGCCTGAACTGTTGCTTTTAGGTTTACACCAAATTCTGACCCTACCATCTGAATGTCACAGCTGAAATTAAGCGTCATCAGACAAGGCAACGTTTTTCCAATCTTCTATTGTCCAATAGAAGATTGGACAATATTGTCAGTTTCCTATACTTACCTGAAAGTAGTAGCACCCGGTGTTGTTTTCTGCTGCTGTAGCCAATTTGCTTCAAGGTTCGATGTGTTGAGTGTTCAGAGATGGTATTCTGCAAACCTCGGTTGTAACGAGTGGTTGAGTTACACTTACCTTTCTATCATCTTGAACCAGTCTGCCCATTCTCCTCTCTCCTCTCACATCAACAGGGCATTTTCGTCCACACAACCGCCGCTTTTTTTTTTCTTCGGACCATTCTCTTTAAATTCTAGAGCTGGTTGTATGTGAAAATCCCAGTAGATCAGCAATTTTTGAAATACTCAGACCTGCCCGTCTGGCACCAACAGCCATGCCACGTTAAAAGTCACTTAAACCACGCTGTACGTAGCCAGATGTGGCATGTCAGGGAAGTTTCAACTTCAGTAAGTCGTCTTCACCTCGTCTAGATTCCTAAATGTATTGAGTTGCTGCCATGTGATTGGCTGATTAGCAATTTGTATTACTAAGCAATTGAGCAGGTGTACCTAATAAAGTGGCCAGTGAGTGTATAAGGCTACATTCACACCTGCAAATGGGCCCAACACTGATTACATGTCAGAACCCCAGCAGGGTTTTGCTGCAATTAGTTGGTAGAGGCAGCCCCATTGAAAGCAATCAGAGGCTGGCATCTCCCGCAGCGGCTTGCTTGTAATCACTCATGCAGCAGATGCCTGTGAGCAATTGGCCCAGGACACAAACCCCACTTGGGTTCACATGTAAGCGGCGTTGGGCCTATTCGCAGTTGTGAATGTGGCCTAAGGCGGGTTCACACTGGTACAACATGGAAGTCTATTGTCTTCCGATCCGACTTTGCTCTACGACTTCATATAAAAAGTCATACCAGACCCTTGTCTGAGCATGCAGCCTGGCAGGTCAGGAAAGGGGGGCTCTGTGCCCCCACCCCAAAGCACCTTGACCCTATGTTGATGGGGACAAGGGACTCTTCCCGACAATCCTGGGCAGTGGGTGGGGGGTTATCGAAATCTGAAATCCCCCTTTAGGGGGCCCCCAGATCTGGTCCCAAACCCTATGTGAATGAGTATGGGGTACATTGTACCCCTACCCATTCACCCAAAAAAAGGTGTAAAAATAAATAAAACCAGTACACAGGTGACAAAGTGCTTTATTAAAGTAGCTTCAGCGTGTCTTCTTGGGTTCTTCTCAGTGCGCTGATGTCTTCTTCCTCTGCTGGTTCTTCTGGTTCTTTTCCCGATTTTATCTCTGGCGTGTGCCCTTAAGTATAAAGCCATGGGACATGGCCATCTGGTGACTTCATCTAGAGACCCCGCCTCTTGTGATGTCACCGCCCCATCATTCCTGGGCTGTTACGTCACAAAGGTCTCCAGAAAAAACACATGATACAACTGTTATAAATTGAGTTACAGCTCAGTGAGTAAAATAAGCATTTGATTCCCCTACCAACCACCAATTCTGGCCCCACAGACTGGAGTATGTGCTCATGTGGTACACAGATTAATCCTTTCAATTTAGGAAGGTGCTCCAATGACCACTCGTTAAGTGTAAAAAAAAAAAAAAAAAAGACCCCTGTCCAGTCAAACGTCCCCATCATGGGCAAGACCAAAGAGCTGCCAAAGGACGTCGGGGACAAGATTGTAGACCTGCACAAGGCTGGAATGGGCTACAAGACCATCAGCAAGAAGCTTGGTAAGGAGACAACTGTTGGAGCGATTATTCGCAAATGGAAGAAATACAAAATAACTATCAATCGCCCTCGGTCTGGAGCTCCATGCAAGATTTCGCCTCATTTTTGGGATCAGTCCAGAAGTATACGGGGGGAGCTTGTGAATGATCACAAGGCAGTTGGAACCAAAGTCATCAAACAAACCATTGGTAACACATTATGCCACCATGAACTGAAATTTTGCAGTGCCCAGAAGGTCCCCCTCAAGAAGGCACATGTTAAATTTGACATTGAACATCTAAATGGTTCAGAGAAGGATTGGGAGAAAGTGCTGTGGTCAGATGAGACTAAAATTAAGCTCTTTGGCATTACCTCGACTCGCCGTGTTTGGAGGCAGAAAAATGTTGACTGACCCTAAGAAAACCATCTCTACAGTCAAGTATGGAGGTGGAAACATTATGCTTTTGGTGCTGTTTCTCTGCTAAAGATACGGGCCCATTTTTATGCATTAAGGGGCCAATGGATGGGACCATGTAATATAAAATCTTGGATCTTCCCTCAGCCAGAACACCGAAGAAGGGTCGTGGCAGCATGGCAATGACCCAAAACCTACCACCAAGGCTCCAAAGGAGTGGCTCAAGAAGCACATTAACCTCCTCGTGCCCACACTATAGCGAAAAGATGGCTACAGCATGGGCCTTAATTGCCGGGAGGGCGTCTATGTACGTCCTCCCGTGCATGAGCTGCCTGCGTGCCCCCTGCTGCGCGCTCTGTGACCAGCGAGTCAATGAGACTTGACTGATCACTGATCGGAGTATGGGGCTGATCCCGGCCCCTTACCATGTGATCAGCTGTCAGCCAATGACTGCTGATCACATGAAGTAAACAGAAGATCGGAATCAGTTTTTTTTTTCAGCGTGAGGAGAAAAAAACAGCCAATTACAGGCTTCTGTCAGAGGGACATCGGTCCTGCACACGGACACCCACTGCTGCTAAGTAGTGCCACCTGCCAGTGCCCATCAGTGCTGCCTATCAGTGCTGCCTATCAGTGTTGCCCACCAGTGTCGCCTCAGCGCACATCAATGAAGGAGAAAAATTAGCTGTTTGCTAAATTTTATAACAATCTATGAAACTGTTTTTATTTTTTTTTTAATTTTCGGTCTTTTTTTTTTTTGCAAAACGTAAAAAAAAAACACCAAAAGAAAGCTCTATTTGTGTGAAAAAAATTATGAAAAATGTTGTTTGGGTACAGCGTTGCATGACCGTGCAATTGTTATTCAAAGTGACTGAGCTCAAAATTTGGCCTGGGCAGGAAGGGGGTTTAAGTGCCCAGTAAGCAAGTGGTTAGGGTCATGGAGTGGCCTAGCCAGTCCCCAGACCCTAATTCTATAGAAACTTTATGGAGGGAGCTGAAACTTTGAGTTGCCAAGCAACAGCCAAAAGTCTTAAGGATTTAGAGAAGATCTGTAAAGAAGAGTGGACCAAAATCCCTCCTGAGATGTGTGCAAACCTGGTCACCAACTACAAGAAACGTCTTACCTCTGTGCTTGCCAACAAGGTTTCTCCACCAAGTACTAAGTCATGTTTTGCTTGGGGATCAAATACTTATTTTACTCACTGAACTGCAACTCGATTTTATAACATTTTGTATCTTGTGTGTTTTTCTTGATTTTTGGTTGATATTCTGTCGCTATCATTTAAAATACACCTATGATAAAAATGATAGAATCTTCATTTCTTTGCAAGTGGGCAAACCTACAAAATCTGCAGGGGATCAAATAATTTTCTCCCCCCCATTATTGTATATACTGCTGATGAAAGTATTTAGCAGTTTATATTTACTAAAACTATTGTATTTCTATATACTGTGGGAGACCAGATATAGTGAATGCAGGGTCCTGGGTTTAGTAACACTTTATTTACAAATCTCTAACACCAGATGATGTAAGTCAGCGGTTCTCAACCTTTCTAGTGCTGTGACCCCTTGATAAAATTTCCCAAGTTGTGGGGATCCCTAATAGTAAAATTATATTGCTGTAATTTTGTGACTGTTGTGAAACGAAATATAAATATCTGATATGCAGGATGTATTTTCATTCTTACAAATTTAACATCTTAAAGCTTAGTGATCACAAAAACAATCTGTAATATATAGTGCACAATATTTATCATTTTGATGGTACAGTGGCGACAATTGATGGGCACAGTGGCTGCGTTTGATGGCACAGTGAGGCTGCAATTGATGGGTGGTTATTCAGATATTTAGTTTGTTTGCGCCCCCCCCAAAAATTTTGAGCACCAGCCGCCACTGGTTTATATATAAACGTCCCGGTTGGTTCCTCAAAAGTGGTTATTCCGTGCCAGTGCTAGATATACAAAGTTTTTTAGCACCCAAACATGTATCTAGCATTGGCAAGGATTAACCACTTTTGAGGAACCAGCTGGAACGTTTATATATAAATGAAATGTGGTGTTCCATAATTTTTTATTAATGTGTCTGACTTACCAAAGTCACTCAGGTGTTCCGTCAGATTCAGCGACCTGTCTGTTAACCGGAAGTGGCGTTTTGTCGCTGCCATCTTGGTACACTCGTTTGCAGCAAGCGGATTTCGGTGGGTGTAAAAAGATGTCCGCTTGCCGACTTCTAACTGTAGCCTTACTGCGGACGAGGGTACCAAGATGGCGACAACGGAACGTCACTTCTGTGCGGTCTCTCCTCTCCTGGAAGTGACATCTCGCTGGCCAAGACGGACAGACTCCGGCGTAACACAGTAACTTCGGGTCCATCTCGACCAGCATTCGTGACCCCCTGGCGAATCATCAATCGACTCCCCAGGGGGTCGCGACCCCCAGGTTGAGAACCACTGATGTAAAAAAATCCTGTATTCGTATTTTAGATTTTTTTTCTAAAATGAAATTGGTCTACAAGTAATGAAACAAGTGAAATACAAGATCATCTTACCCACTTGTAAAACATTCAGAAATGTTTAAATAACTTGACCAATAACCATAACCTTTCAATTACATAGCAAGTGTTGGATTGGAAGGGGAGTGATCCATTGTGTATGGGTCACTGGCAATGAAGGCTTGCCATGGGAGAAGTAATGGAACATGCTGAAAAGCCTCATTTTTTTTTTTTTTGTCAAAGTAATTTTGATTGAAAAATATTGGCAATTTACAACAAAACTAAAACAGACAAAACATTCCCACTAGACCTGTGGAAATACAACAGACATTTTAAGAAAACGCCTTTTATTAGATTCTGATTTCCCTGTCAAGCCACTGCTGGAAGGTGTCCGTGGTCTGCATCTTCATAGGCTGAACATAAATGGAGGCTTCAGGGTATTCCGATTCTGACAGCCTTCCCCTGTCTTTATTGGCCTTTGTGTTTTGGGAGATGATCATGATTGGGTTACATTTACAGAGAATGATAATCTCCTCCTATAAACATTAACACATTCAAAAGTTTTATTTTTTTTTTTTTATTTTTTTTTTTTAATCTGCAGCATTCATTGTTTAATACAGTACCTGACCGCGAGAATGTGTTTCCAGCGCGATCCCATTGCGCTGGTTCTCGGCAACAGGGTGCTGTACATCTCGCGCTGGCTCGCTCATTGGGAAAGGAAAACTGCGTTTTTTTGTTTTTTTTTCCTTTCCCGATGAGCGACAAGCATTGCGGACAAGCGTCTGGTATGAATCATGAGGGGGAACGCCGCGCCAAATTTTAAATAAAAAAACGGCATGGGTTCCCCTCCAGGGGCATACTAGCCCCTTAGGTCTGGTATGGATTTTAAGAGTAACCCCCTATGCTGAAAAAACAGCGTGGGGGTCCCCCCAAAATCCACACCAGACCTTTATCCGAGCGCGCAGCCCGGTCAGGAAAGGGGGTGGGGACGAGCGAACCCCCCCTCCTGAACCGTACCAGGCCGCATGCCCTCAACATGGGGGATAAGGGTCTGGTATGGATTTGGGGGGACCCCCACGCCACATATATGTAGACACACACACACGTGTTTCTGAGCTTTAGGGTGCACACACTAATGCAATAGGCTGTGCACACCTATGTACATGATGTAGAGTAAAGCTGTACAGCCAGTGTTTAAGCCATAGGTGTGTGCACCCCAAAGCTCAAACACACACGCATCTTCGTGTGTCTATATGTGTAGGCACTTCTCTTTTGGCAGAGCAGGTAAGAGGGAGATCTTTCCCATCTCCCTGTCGACACACAGAGCAATAATGCTAATGTGCACTAGGTGATTAGGGTGTGCTCAGGCACACCCTGTTTGCACGCCTATGGTTGGAGCAAATACAAGTGGACAAGAAGTAGCTGAAAGAAGTTGTAGCATATGATGACCATCCCATTTTTGTACTAGATTTTGCTACTTTAGGTTTTATAGCTCAAACGGCCACTGCCTCAACCTATAACTGGCCTTTGCAGCAAGGAGCACAAGGAAGAGTGACACATGTCAAATAAAACCAAAGAAAATTCCCAGCTCAATTTACCGACCAGTCTGCAACCAACCGAACTATCCTGTCTAACAGTATTAAAAACAAAGGTTTAGTTTGCACACATTTGCAAACGCATGCATAAGCTGCAGAGCCACTTCTAGGGTGCCGGGACGTGGCTCTGCAGATTATGAATGTATTTGCAAATGTGTGCAAACTAAACCCCTGTTTCTCCAGTCATCTTCCAGGATGGCACACCTGAGATGACTGGTCTCACCTGACAAACACAACAACAGAGTTTAAAAGGCCCCACCCTTCCCTCTGTCCCTCAGTTCTTAATTGTTTCCCACAAGATGCAGCAAAACCTTTTTTTTTGGTCACAGGAGATTGTACTTCCCTCATTTTGTGAAAACCCCAAGAATGGGAGAGAGAATTTCATTTGCTAGACATTAGACGGTGTTTACTTGTCTGGGGAGAGATGCTTCAGAAGATCCAGCCATCTATTGGTTAGCTTCTGTGGCCAGATTAAGGGTCTGCAGGCCTCCAAATGGACTGTAGCAAGGTGGATAAAACAGGTCATCTCGGTAGCCTACGAGTACTCGGACAAGCCAATCCCAGCTCACCTTAAAGCTCATTCGACTAGATCACTGGCGACCTCCTGGTCAGAGAGGGCAGGCGCATCAATGGACCAGATCTGCAAGGCAGCCACATGGACAAGCCAAAACACCTTTCTGAGACACTACAGGGTGGAGCTGTTGTCGCCTCAGGACCTGGCGTTTAGCAGAAAAGTCCTACAGGCGGTGGTCCCACCCTAAGGTAGCCCTGAGCTTCTTGGTCATTATCTCAGGTGTGCTGTCCTGGAAGATGACTGGAGAAAATTACCAGTTACACTTACCGGGAACGGTGTTTCTAGGAAATCTTCCAGGACGGCAGGCCTACTTCCCTACCCTTATTTGTTGGTGATGTTCAATTCTCACTGAATGTACCCTCTTGCATTGATGTGGGCTAATACTTTGTCATACCTGAGAGACAGAGGGAAGGGTGGGGCCATTTAAACTCTGTTTGTGTTTCCAGTCAGGTGAGACCAGTCATTTCAGGTGCGCTGTCCTGGAAGATTTTACTGGTAATTTTTTAATGCTTACTGTTTTTTTGGTTGCAGACTGCTCGGTAAATTGAGCTCGGAATTTTCTTTGGGTTTTGTTTGACATGTTTTTATTGTTACCTGAAATCATAATATAAAGATCAATAAAGGTTGTAGCAGCACTGAGATGTAACAACGTTTTAAAAAGTGATTGTTTTGATACAGTGCTTCAGCAAACTAAAGTGGTTTCTGTGTCTTTTGTAGGTTATTTGCAGTCATCCTGAAGAGTATAACCGCCTGGGAGTTATATGTAATGGTACAAATGAAGGTCCCCTACTGCGAAGCCCCGGGCGTCACGACAGAAACCGGACACCTCGGTTGCCCACTTCCGCCGATGTGGAGGCCTGTTTATCCTTAACAGATTATGAGACTGGAGACATGGATCGATCTGCCAACTTCAGCTTCAGGAACACTTTAGAAGGTAGGGATGTATCTCTGCTTGTTCATAGGGACACACAAGAATGAATCCAGACCTTTCCGTGGCTGGCTGGTTGTGAACACAGTTGGCAGCATTTGCACCCCTGTTTCTGGGTTTTCTAAAAAGACTGTTGCTGTGCACAGGGCAAATCTCAGCCTAAACAAGAGCATATTAAAGTGGTTGTTAAAGAGATGAAACCAATTCTCCTACTTAAGCTGTACTTGTTTATCTGCTGCTCTCTCCTCTACAGTCTCCTAAAGCACACAATTTACACAACATTACTGAGCTCCAGAGGGCAGGGGGCAGGGATTTGACATCACACATTGCACAGCATAAAGTAGGTGTAATCTGACTCCTGAGTGGAGGGAAAGGACACTCTTCCATCTACAGTCTCATAGGGAAATGTGCACAGCTGAGGTTGTCAATCACTTTGGGTAGGCAACCTCAGCACTCCGCTTGTGGTAAAACTACAAATCCCATCATGCCTCTGCCTCTGGGAGTAATGCCTGTGGCTGTCCAGAGTCTTAAAATGTCTCATGGGGTTGTAGTTTCACCACAGCTGGAGCATCAAGGTTGCCTTCCCCTGGCAGAGATAGTCAGAAATTATTCATGTAGATAGCAGAAGAATGAGAGAGCAGACAGGAATCACACTAGGTGTTTTGGATTGAGGCTAGTATAGAGAAATATGCTTTAATTTTTCATTTCAACCACTTTAACCAGTTCCAGTGTAGCCAGTGGTTTGGTTATCCTGACTGGATGTCATATGGCGGCTTGTCGGGATGCGCCAATCGCGGCGCTCACACAGCAGCGCAATCTGTCACCGGCTGTGTCCATGGGACACGACCGGTGACCAGTCTGGCTCCTCGCCAGGACCATGTGACATATAGTAGGTCACATGACAGCTGTATACAATGGATGGCTTCCTTTCATGCCATTCATTGGATTAAAACGGTTGCTAGCTGTCATTGGTCAGTGTGATCACATGTTACTGACAGGGCCAATCACAGCCCATCTGTACCATGTAATTAGCTCTGGCCAATCACAGCTAATCAAAACAAAATAGACTGACTCATGGTCATTGAGTAAAATGCTTGCTCATGGCAATCTAATGAACTGCTATAAACAAAATATGTTAAAAAAAACCTAGTAGTACAATGTTACCATGGTAACATATTGCTCTGGTCAGTGTGTGTTTAAAAAAAAAAAAAAAGAAATAAAAATACATTTTAAAAAGATTTAAAAAAAAAAATATTGTACTGTCACCAGTCAGTGTCCCTGATTCCCGCCACACCTATTATAAAACGCTGTACTCCACTAGTGACACTCAGTACAAAAAGTGTGTGTGTATGTATATATATATATTAGTGTGTATATATATTAAAAAATGATTTTTTTCGTTTCTTCAATTTCCAAATACATCTGACAAATTACAACTTCAAAAAACTTGCCATTCCTCTTACGAAATACCTTGGATTGTCTACTTTCCAAAAAGGGGTCATTGGGGGTTATTTGTACTGTCCTGGTGTTTTCGGGCCTCAATAAATAGGCTGTCAGTACATTAGGATTGATCAATCTTCAGATATATCCCATTGTTTGTGGACTCTATACCTTTCCTACAGACTAACATACACCGATTTGGATTATTTTCACCAACGAAATGTAGCAGAATACCAATTGACCTAAATTTATGAAGAAAGATTATTTGCAAAATTTTATAACTGAAATGAAGAAACTTTATTTATTTTTACAGTCTCTTTTCGTTTAGCAAAAAAAAAAGAAAACCCAGTAGTGATTAAATACCACCAAAATAAAGCTCTATTTTTGTGAACAAAATGAAAAAAACTGTACTTTGAGTACAGTGTTGCATGACAGCGCAATTGTCATTCAAAGTACGACAGCGCTGAAAGCTGAAAATTGGCCCGGGCAGGAAAGGGTTAAAAGTGCCCACTATTGAAGTGGTTAAAGTAAAATCCTCATTTGCAGAGTGATGACAGGCATCAATGCTAAAAGGGGAATCAAGGGTAGTCCGTGTTCTATAGGGAGCATTGGTGAACCAGTCATTTGCACAGATTCCCACCCCCCCCCCCCCCCAACCTGCTGCTTAGCTGCAGAGAAATGGGCTAGGGAATCGGTCTTGGACATGTGCATGATGAAAAAGTCATTAATCTAGTTAGTTTTGTTAAATTCGGTTGGTTTGTTCAATTCGTATTCAAAATGCGAATTTACTGATATAGAGTTTGAATTTTTTTTTTTTTAATTCCAAATATTCGATTTGATACATTTTGAATCTTCTTAATCAAATGATTAAAATGACTCTTTAAATCGCCTTTTGGCTTAACGAAAACCGCTTTATTTCGAAATGGTACTCTAATAACACACACACAGTCTGTGACTTCAGCAATCTGTGTACAGTTAGAATTCGACTGGAGTTCAATGTAAAATTCGATTCAAAATTTCAGTCCGAATTTCCGAAATTTGGATTAATTTCGTTTCGTTGTTCAAAGTATTAGGTAAATATTGTTTATATTGTAATTTGGGTATTCAGATGTATCCGAATCTTCGAATAAGGAAAAATTTGTCCAAAATATGAATTTGGAACGAAACCACACATGTCTACTGTCTCCAGTCCCTTTCTGTCTCAAAGTGAGACATCGGGTGTGTTTAGACCCCTGATTTCACCAAAGCCCCCCCAATAGGGCTCGTGAAAAAAATATAGTATTGTAAAATATATACCGTAAACTGTAAGAAATAATAAAAATATAAAATTGTAAAAAAAAAGTAGCAATAAAAATGAATCTGCCCTACTGACACCGACCACTCCTCTGTCACTGTCCACTGCCCACACGCATGTGTGTTTGAGCTTTGGGGTGCATACCCTAATGCAATAGAATCTGCAGAGCTATGGGGTCAACTGGTTTATGGTTACATAGTAGGTGAGGTCGAAAAAAGACACATCAAGTCCAACCTATGTGTGTGATTATATGTCAGTATTACATTGTATATCCCTGTATGTTGTGGTCATTCAGGTGCTTATTTAATAGTTTCTTGAAACTTTCAATACCCCCTGCTGAGACCACCGCCTATGGAAGGGGATTCCACATCCTTGCCGCTCATTGTTCTTTCTGCAGTGAAATCTCTATAATGGTGTCACCCATAGTACAGGCGAGGTTAGAGACACATGGTGCTATCGGAGAGAAGTTGGATTACAAGAAATAAGTTGGTAAAGAAGTAGGAAGTTGGATGTTGGGACCTAGTCCTGCAGGGGAAATTGTAGGTGAACTTGCCACTAATGTATGAGTATGAACTGATATCAATGAACCATTTACCTGGAGTGTGGACTTCTTGCAGGTTTGAACCCTTCCCTGCTGTTTTGGATGAAATCTGGTGATTAGCTCCTATTATGAAATGTATGTTAACATGTATTTTTTTTTTTTCTCTTGTTTTGTTTTGACCAGGGTATGCTGTTCCAACTTCAGGAATCGCTAACCGATCACAGAGCAGTATGCACAATTCACTTCACGTCTTCTTGAATGGCTCCATGTCCAATGTTCAGGGATCTGCAAATGACCCCATTTTTGTTCTTCATCATGCATTCGTTGATAGGTAAGTCTTGAGCATTATGCACAGCGATGTAAATCACAACTCCTTTCATGTAATGGTGCACAAGGTGACGTGAGCCTGTAAACGCCTTGGTTACATTGCCTCATAGCTACTATTGGTTATTTCATTACAATGTTGCTTACGTTGGTGTACGCTGGGGAAAATAAAGATTTAATCCCCTGCATATTTTGTAAGTTTGTCCACTTACAAAGAAATGAAGGGTCTATAATTGTTCTAGGTGTATTTTAGATGAGACAGAATATCAACTAAAAATCCAGAAGAAACACATGATGCAAATGTTATAAACTGAGTTGCAGTTTAGTGAGTAAAATAAGTATTTGATCCCCAAGCAAAACATGACTTAGTACTTGGAGAAACCCTTGTTGGCAAGCAGAGGTTAGACATTTCCTGGAGTTGGTCACCAGGTTTGCACACATCTCGGGAGGGATTCTGGTCCACTCTTCACAGATCTTCTCTAAATCCTTAAAGCGATACTAAAGTCTTGTGTTTTTTTTTTTTTTCAAAATAACAAACCTTTTATACTTACCTGCTCTGTGCAGTGGATTTGCCTGGATCCTCCTTTTCTTGGGTCCCTCTTCAGTGCTCCTCCCTCCTGTTGAATGCCCCCACAGCAAGCAGTTTGCTATGGGGGCACCCGAGCTGAGCCACAGCTCCCTTTATCCATTCAGACACGGAGCGGAGGCCCGGCCCCACCCCTTTCTCTCCTCCATTAGCTGACTGACTTTGACAGCAGCTGGAGCCAATGGTGCCGCGCTGCTGTCTCAGCCAATGAGGGGAGCCCCAGGCAGCAAAAACACTCCAACATCCACTGGATCTAGATCGGGCCCAGGTAAGTATTGGGGGGCTGAGAGCGGCTGCTGCACACAGATTCATGAAATTTGAGCTGGGCACATATAGTGTTTACTTATCTCTCTTTAAAGCCCTACGTCCCATGGCTTTCTCCTGCTCCCTTCTTCTGTTATCAGCATGATAACTTCTGACAAGTTATCCGGCAACTGAGATAAAACCAGCCTAAATTTTGTGTTTTGGTGGATGCATAGAAATTAGCAGAGAGCTGGTCTATTCACAGCACAGCTATGCCTTGTTTCTTCCCTTTTCTCCCTATGTGGAGAGGGGGTGTGTGCCTTTCCTCCAATCAGCTCTCGCAGTGTATGGCAAGAATGCACCCCCTACAGGTGAATCAGGAAGAGTAAATTCTAACAGAACGTGCACTTTCTAAACAGTATATAAAGCTGAAGACAGCAGATATACATGTAAAACATATGTAGGAAGATTTGTTTAATCTTGGTGTATCATCTGAGGCTGTTCACTTCACTGGGTATATGTGAGGGTTTACATCCACTTTAATGTTTAGAATGCATTAAGATAAAATGCCTTTACAATTAAAGGTTTCTTGGCTGTCGCTTGGCAACTCGAAGTTTCAGCTCCCTCCATAAATATTCTATAGGATTAAGGTCTGGAGTCTGGCTAGACCACTCCATGACCTTTTAATGTGCTTCTTCTTAAGCCTTTCCTTTGTTGCCTTTGGCAGTATGTTTTCGGGTCATTGTCCTGCTGGAAAACCCATCCGTGACCCATCTTCAGTGTTTTGGCTAAGGGAAGAAGTAGTTCTAATCCAAGACTTTACAATACATGGCCCTTTCTATTGGCCCCTCAATGCGGCAAAGTCGGCCTGTACCTTTAGCACAAACCTTTTTTCCCCACAAATGGAGCTTTCTTATGGTGGTATTTGATCACCCCTGCGGTTTTTATTTTTTTTGCTATTTTTTGTGCTGTGTTTTTAGGCCGATATGTATTCTTCTACATATTTTTGGTAAAAAAAATCACAACAAGAGTATATTGATTGGTTTACTCAAAAGTTATAACGTCTACAAAATAGGGGATAGTTTTATGGCTTTTTTATTAATTTCATTTTTTTTTTTTTTTACTAGTAATGGCGGCATTCTGCGATTTTTATCAGGACTGCGACATTACGGCGGACACATCGGACATTTTTGACACATTTTTGGGACCATTGGCATTTATACAGCGATCAGTGCTATATAAAATACATTGATTACTGTAAAAATGTCACTGGCAGTGAAGGGGTTAACCACTAGGGGGCGATCAAGGGGTTAATGGGTTCCCTAGTGTGTGTTCTAACTGAAGGGGGATGGGCACTGTGCAGGGGAGATGACAGATCGCTGTTCATACTCTGAACAGACGATCTGTCTCTTCTCCCCTCAGAGAACCGGAAACGGTGTTTACACAGACAGATCCCGGTTCTCGATGTGCCCCGAGCGATCGCGGGAGCCCGGCAGTGATCATGACCGCTGGGCACTCGCATCCGCTTTCCCTAGTTGCTGAATCTGTTACCGATGTAACATGACGGCGATTCGCGCAGCCGAGCCATGTTGCCGCAGTACAACTGCGGCGGCTGGTCAGCAAGCGGTTAAAACTGAGTTCCACCCAAAAGTGCAACTTCCGCTTATCCATCCCTTTCCCTCCGGTGCCACATTTGGCACCTTTCAGGGGGGAGGGGGGGGCGGCTACCTGTTTTTGACAGGTACAGTTCCCCACTTGCAGAGACGCTGCCGCAGCGCAGTCTCTCGGAAGTTCGCCCCCCCTCCTTCCCCCTGCTGCCGGACCAATTGGAGAGCACAGCGCTCTTCGCGCATGAGGAGTAGGGAACAGGCTGTGAAGCCCGAAAGGCTTCACTTCCTTGGTTCCCTTACCAGGAATTGCGGCGGCTGCACGCGACAGCTGATCCGAAGATCAGCTGGGGTGCTGACATTGCGGGCTCTTTGGACGGGTAAGTGTCCACACATTAAAAGTCAGCAGCTGCAGTATTTTATATATATATATATATATATATATATATATATATATATATATTTATATTTAAATTTTTCGTGAGGGGGCTGGAGCACCTCTTTAAAATGACAGGACTCATCTGTGTACCATTTGAGCACATACTGTAGCCAGTCTGTGGGAACCAGAATTATTGTTGGTTGGTAGGGGATCAAATACTTATTTTACTCACTGAACTGCAACTCAGTTTATAACATTTGTATCATGTGGTTTTTTTTTTCTGGATTTTTGGTTGATATTCTGTCTCCATTTAAAATGCACCTATGATAAAAGTTTGAGCCTTCATTACTTTGTAAGTGGACAAACTTACAAAATCTGCAGGAGATCAAATAATTTTCCCCACTGTAGCATATAGACAGGATGGTTCCCATTCAGTGTGTCGATGAGGCCCAATGGTGACCTCCAGAGGTAAGGAGAGCTGACATCCTTCTGTGTAGAGTGGGTTACGAGGAATGGTGGGTGTAATGCAAGATGAAATGGTGGGCGCCAGACACTTTTTGAATGCAAAGAGACTTATTGTCTCTTAAACAGAACTGTGAGCGAGAGGGTTAGGGCCAGGACACCCTTGGGTAGATGCAATGACAATTAGCAGACTCAGACTTTTATAGGTAGACAGCTATACAGGTGAAGGCCTCCAGTCGGACACCACTTCTGTACAGGTAGGACCGCTGTCTCCTATGGCAACAATCTTGTAGTAGTTACTAACGGCAATTGTATTCAACTATTTAAAACACAAACAGTTCCCAGCTTACACCACAATCGCTCACTTGTGGGTCTTTGCTTAACGAACGCCTAGTCTTTCACTAGACTTCGGATCCAATAGCCACTGGATGCCCTGAGCTTTTCCACTTCTAGCACTCAGTATCTTCCTCAAGTGTCACCCCCACTTCCCTGCTGGGTCCCTGGCTTGTCACTCAGATACACTTCAAGCATCACCCCCCGCTGACACATTAGGTCCCTGGCTTGGCACTCACTGATGCTCCACAAGCATCACCTCTGCTGTCCTGCTGGGTCCCTGACTTGGCACTTGCTGAGGTTTTCACACTTCTTCACTGTCCCCGGCTGGCGAAGTCTGCTCTGGTACTGTCCTCGGCTTACTCCAGGAACTAGGTGGATGGTCCTTTAGTGGCAAAAGCTTGCCCTTCCTACCGCCCACCACAGTTGGTTTCTCGTCCGGCGAAACCGCTACTTCTGGTTGGACTACAAGCCTGCAGTCTCAACCTGGCGCTGCTCTCCTGCTTCTGGATAGGCCCTCAGACAGCCTAGCAGCCAGATGTCCCTGGGATCGGCTTCAGGCTTACGGCCTATCAGCCCGAGGCAGCATAACACAGCCACCCAGACAGCCGTCCAGGTGACACAGAACCCTGATCACCTGACTCCACATATATTCCTTCATAGATTGGGGGAGGCTCTGGAGAAGTCCTGGAGGCAATCAAGGGAGGTGATAGAGCTGAAGAGCAGGAGGTCTTGGGAGTAGTGATCCCCTGCATCAATGGTCCTTTTCCGTGATGGAGTGACCTCATTGAGCAATAGAGGGCTTCAAGAAGTGTCTAGAAACCTTATATAATATATACAGTATCTCTCAAAAGTGAGTACACCCCTCACATTTTTGTAAGTATTTTATTATATCTTTTCATGTGACAACACTGAAGAAATAACACTTTGCTACAAATTAAAGTAGTGAGTGTACAGCTTGTATAACAGTGTAAATTTTCTGTCCCCTCAAAATAACACACAGCCATACCGCTTGCAACAAAAGTGAGTACACCCCTAAGTGAAAATGTCCAAATTGGGCCCAATTAGCCATTTTCCCTCCCCGATGTCATGTGACTCATTAGTTTTACAGGTCTCAGGTGTGAATGGGGAGCAGGTGTGTTAAATTTGGTGTGATCACTCTCACACACTCATACTGGTCACTGGAAGTTCAACATGGCACCTAATGACAAAGAACTCTCTGAGGATCTGAAAACATTTTTTTTTTTTTGCTCTACATAAACATGTCCTAGGCTATAAGATTTCAAAGACCCTGAAACTGAGTTGCAGCATGGTGGCCAAGACCATACAGCGGTTTAACAGGACAGGTTAAACTCAGAACAGGCCTCGCCATGGTCAACCAGAAAAGTTGAGTGCACATGCTCAGTCATATCCAGAGGTTGTCTTTGGTAAATAGACGTATGAGTGAGGCCAGCATTGCTGCAGAGGTTGAAGAGGTGGGGGGACAGCCTGTCAATGCTCAGACCATACACCACACACTGCATCAAATTGGTCTGCATGGCTGTCATCAGAGAAGGAAGCCTCTTCTAAAGATGATGCACAAAAAAGCCCGCAAACAGTTTGCTGAAGACAAGCAGACTAAGGACATGGATTACTGGAACCATGTCCTGTGGTCTGATGAGACCAAGATAAATGTATTTGGTTCAGATGGTGTCAAGCGTGTGTGGTGGCAACCAGGTGAGGAGTACAAAGATAAGTGTGTCTTGCCTACAGTCAAACATGGTGGTGGGAGTGTCATGGTCTTGGGCTGCATGAGTGCTGCCAGCACTGGGGAGCTACAGTTCATTGAGGGAACCATGAATGCCAACATGTACTGTGACCTACTGAAGCAGAGCATAATCTCCTCCCTTCGGAGACTGGGCCGCAAGGCAGTATTCCAACATAATGACCCCAAACACCTCCTAAGACCACCACTGCCTTGCTAATGAAGCTGAGGGTAAAGGTGATGGACTGGCCAAGCATGTCTCCAGACCTAAACCCTATTGAGCACCTGTGGGGCATCCTCAAACGGAAGGTGGAGGAGCGCAAGGTCTCTAACATCCACCAGCTCTGTGATGTCGTCATGGAGGTGTGGAAGAGGACTTCAGTGGCAACCTGTAAACCTCTGTTTAACTTCATGCCCAAGAGGGTTTAAGGCAGCTGGAAAATAATGGTGGCCACACAAAATATTGACACTTTGGTCCCAATTTGGACATTTTCACTTAGGGGTGTACTCACTTTTGTTGCCAGCGGTTTAGGGAGGCCTGGAGCAGGTGGAATAGAATGAAACTAGCAGAGGGCCGGCATGACAGGGAGATAAGGGTACAGCAGGGGTTAAAATAAAAGTTGTTTTAGATTTATTATTAGGGGATTGGGTAAAAGTTAATGTTTTAATGGGAGGGGTTTAGGTTATTTAAGGGTCAGGAGGGGTCTCCCGGGCATCATTGCGGGGAGAATTACAGTGAAGAGGAAGTTTGTGTCCCTGAGCAATAGAGCAATGGCGGAGTTGGACGGTTTATTAGCCCAGCTGCGGGTGGCGGCGACCACCCACGGCCCTGGATGGCTGCACAGCCAAGTGGCTAGACTCCTCGGACCTCAAGCTGGAGAGGAGGTGAGGGGGCAGGATCTTCCACGCGCCCGGAGGTCTCGGCCTCTGGAGCGTTTTTCACCAGAAGCCTCCCCCAGAGCTGCACGCCACGTTAGGAGCCCCCCCGAGCGGGACCCGTCGGGACCACCGGCGAAACGACACCCTGTTTCGGCCGTTGTGGTTCCCGGCGGAATCCTCGGCAGCGGCGGAGCTCAGTGGGCGGGGCGTCGGCAGGACCCAGCATTTCCCCCCCGCCCGCTCGACGTGGGCAGCGCGAACGGACGGACGCTCCCTGTGTTGTGGACGCAGCCAGGGGGAGGTCTCAGCGCGGGAGGATGACGTCAACGGCCGCCGGGCCTTCCCCATCCCCGGCCGGCGGCTCGGAAGTCCGGAGCGTTACCCCTTCCAGGAGGAGTGGGCGGCCCAGCAGTCAGGTCTCCAGGACGCCTGTGAGGAGGACAGTGCCAGCGGTGGAAGGAGCCAGAGTCGGGAGGCGTGGTCAGCGAGGTCAGGAGACGGCAGCATTCAGGCCCTCTTCCCCGGGGATGGATGACTCGGAGCCCCTGCAAGAGCCCGGTGACCGGTCCGAGGGAGAACTGAGCAGGTCTGAGGAGGATGAAGTGCAGGAGCGTCCGGCGCCATCGGATTCGGGAGCAGCGGCGGCGGGGACAACCCCTGGTCGGCCCGGTAAGTCACGTTCTGTTGCTTCTCACACACTTACAAATGCCTTACAGGGGTTGTTGGGGGCGGCTGTTGTGGGGGGGGACTGGTACCATATCGGGTGGGCCGCAATCTGGGGCGGTTTTGGCAGCCAGTACACTGCCAGCGGGCCCGGGACCTTCTGCTGGGGGCACGGACGGACAGTTGCAGGCTTTATTAGGGGGTTTGCGAGATTTGGTCCAGAAGTTTGGGTCGGGTAAGGATGGGCAGGCGCCGCAGACTGCGGTGTGGGTCCCAAGTGCAGCATCGCAGGTGGTTGGGGAGGTGCCCCCTACGGCTGATGCTGGTGTGCCAGCTCCCTCGGGGTCGGTGCCCCCGGTGGGGTCCGCGCCGGCCACGACTGTGGTGGCTGCAGGTGAGGGGGAAAAAAGGACGGACGTGGTTCGCATTGCGGATGCCGCAAAATGCGAGGTTTAAGTCTGCTTCGAAGGGCCGCTTGGGGCACATTTGAAGTCGGAAGTGCGGGAGAAAATTGTGAAAGGGGAGTATGTGGAAATTTTTTCCCTTCTCCCTTTGGAAAAGTTTAACCTAGTCAGGGTTAAGCCGGATGACCGTAAGGAGGATGAAGAAAAACGGCGGTATCGGTTGATTCCGCGCACGTTTTCTAATTGGCTGCAAGCATTCGCGATTCTGGCGAGTGTAATCGGTGAAAAGAACCCTGAACATTGTTCGGCGCTCTTTTGCTACTTGGACGCCATTGGGGAGGCATACAGAGTTTATGGGGGTACAGCATGGCTCAGGTATGACTAGCAGTTCCGGCAACGGAGGGCGGTGCGCCCCTCACTTCGCTGGGATCATAAGGACATTAGCCTCTGGATGAAGCTTATGTCCTCAGCTCGGGCCCCGAATCAGTTTTTTCCAGGGGGGGGCGGCGGTTCTTCTTCACCCGGACAGCCGGCCGCAAAAAAGTGGGGCGTCTGTTGGCAATTCAATGACGGGACGTGTAAATTCGGGGGCGCCTGTCGTTTTAAGCACGAATGCTCAAGTTGCGGAGGATCTCACCCAGGATCCCGCTGTTTTAAAAAAGGGAAAAGTCGCCCAGGAGAAGTGGGTAACAAAAGGGAAGACACCAGTGAGGGTGGAAAGGATGCAGCCTTTCCTAAGTAGGTACCCGGACCGGGCGGCCGCTCTGCTTTTGAGGGAAGGGTTCCTGGAGGGTTTTAGAATCCCTAGTTCATTGACGGTTATCCCGCCGGTGGCAAAGAATTTACGCTCGGCACTGAGTCACCCCAGTGTGGTTGAAGAAAAATTGGGGAAGGAAGTGGCATTGGGCCGCATGGCCGGGCAATTTCAAGAGCGGCCGATGCCGAATTTGGTGGTATCTCCGCTCGGGGTGGTCCCTAAGGAACCGAATAAGTTTCGACTTATACATAATTTATCATTCCCCAAGGGCGGATGGGTCAATGATGCGATCGACCCTGACGCATGCACGGTTTCTTACACATCCTTCGATGCAGCGGTGGGTTGGGTGCGCCGTTGTGGGAAGGGAGTGCTTATGGCAAAAGCGGATATCGAATCGGCCTTTCGCCTCCTCCCGGTACACCCAGACAGCTGTTGGTTGTTGGGGTTTTGCTGGTAGGGTAGGTTTTATGTCGATCGCTGCTTGCCTATGGGTTGTTCGATTTCATGCGCATTGTTTGAAACTTTTAGCTCATTTGAGTGGGCGGTTCGGGATGTTTCAGGTTTGAATTCGGTAATTCATTACCTGGATGATTTCCTATGCGTTGGCCCCCCAGCATCTAAGACGTGTGCTGTGCTGTTGGCCACATTACAACACATGGCTGGTATTTTTGGTATCCCGTTGGCACGGGATAAAACAGAGGGCCCGACCACAGTGCTTGGCTTCTTGGGTATAGTCATTGACTCCGAGGCAATGGAATGTCGATTGCCGGAGGACAAGTTGGTGGCTTTGAGAAGGGAGATTCGGGCGACTGTGGCGTTGCGTAAGATTCAGCTTAGAGGCCTGCAGTCATTGCTGGGCAAGCTTAATTTTGCATGTCGCATAATTCTGATGGGCAGGGTGTTCTGCCGACGGCTGTCGGCAGCTACAGCAGGTATCAGGTCCCCTCATTTTATCCGGATGACCCGTGAACATCGGGCCGATCTGAGGGTGTGGGACATCTTTTTGTCCACGTACAATGGTAAATCGCTGTGGTTGGCGGGGCCGCTGAGCAATTGCGATTTGCAACTGTTCACGGACGCAGCTGGGTCTTCGGGTTACGGGGCGTTTTTACCAGGGGCATTGGAGTGCTGAACCCTGGCCGAGGGAATGGCAGGAAGCGGGATTCTGCAAAAACCTGGTGCTGCTGGAGCTGTTTCCGGTGGTGCTGGCAGTTGAAGTTTGGGGTGAGTCGTTCAGGGATTTGAAGATCCGATTGAACTGCGACAATTTGGGGGTGGTGCAGGTGATTAACCACATTTCGGCTTAATCGCCACCGGTAGTTCGGCTGTTGCGGCACTTGGTGCTGCGCTGCTTACAGATGAATATCTTTTTGTATGCGGTACATCTTCCGGGGGTGGATAACACGTTGGCTGACGCCTTGTCTCGTTTCCAGTGGGACAAATTCCGGGACTTGGCTCCGTCGGCAGACCAACAAGGGGTTCGGTGTCCCCGAGGGCTGTGGTCGATCGTTTTGGAACCCTCGCTCGATGGATAAAGGGCTCGGTGAGTGTATCCACCTGGGGGGCTTATGAAAAAGTGTGGGCCGAATGGTTTGAGCTTGTCAAGCAAGTGGGAGTGGACCCTGGATGTGAAGACGTGAGGTTGCTAGTGGTCTACTTTGTCTCTAAGAATCTGGAGCAAGGGGTGTCGGTTTTGATGATGGACCGCAAGCTCGCCGTTGCTCTCAAGTTGCAAGGGGGGACAGATTTTACAAAAGAATTTTGGGTGAGACAAGCGATGAAGGGCTATCGGCGGTCGCAGAAACGTAAGGATACTAGGAGGCCATTGACTTTTAGCAACCTGCGAGTTCTATCTGATCATTTGGGCACAGTATGCGCGTCGGCTTACGAGGCGTTGCTATTCCGGGCAGCTTTTTCGCTGGCCTTTTTTGGTGCCTTTCGGATAAGTGAACTGGTTAGCCCTTCTAGGAAGGTTTCGGGGAGCTTGGGGGTACAGGATGTGAAGGTCACGGGATTTAGCTTGGAGGTATGGTTGAGACGGTCAAAAACGGATCAGATTGGAAAAGGGGTTAAGGTGCAACTATATCGGATGCAGGATTCTTCGGTATGCCCGGTGAGCGTCATGAGGGAATTTTTGGGATGCCGCCCGGTGAGGGAGGGGACTTTGTTGATCCACAATGACGGGTCTCCTTTAACGAAATTTCAGTTTGTGGCAGTTTTCAGGAAATGCTTGAAAGCGGGGGGTTTGGATTCTACGCAGTATGCTTCGCACTCCTTCCGCATTGGAGCGGCCACAGAGGCGGCTCGATGTGGGTTGGACGAAGCGGCTGTTAAGCGTATTGGCCGTTGGGAGTCTAGGAGATTTAGTACATATGTGCGGCCACACTTGGTGGAGTAGAAGTGCGGATCATTGATGTGTTTGGGGGAGGTCGAGGGTTTTGTTTTGGGACAGGGGATTGATTATGGTGTGTGTTATTTGACTTTGGTTATCTGTGGTTTTCTCCTTTCTTTTAGGTGGAATCAAGAGGGGTCTCGTATGGATATTGGGCCACTCCTATGTGTTTTGGGGGGCAAAACGGGCAGATATGAGACCTAAGGGGAGACAGTTGGGGATTCCCAGGGAGGATGCTTGTGTACGTTGGGTAGGCAGGCCAGGGATGCAATGGGCTAGGGTGTTGCCTGAAGTACAACATTTTGCACGCCTGGACAGACCACCTGACGTGTTGGTGCTTCATGTTGGAGGCAACGACCTGGGTGGGCGTCCCAGCCGGGAGCTCATAAAGGACGTTAAGATTGATTTCTTACGTCTGAGAAATTCCTTCCCTGAAATGGTGATTGTTTGGTCCGATATTGTGGCCAGGACAAATTGGAGGTTGGCCAGGTCGGTGGACCGGCTAAACAAAACCAGGATTAAAGTGAACAAAAGGGTGGGCCAGTTTGTCATACGAAATGGAGGTTTGGTAGTTCGCCACAGGGAGTTGGAGAAGGATGTGGGGCTATATTTGAGAAGGGACGGAGTGCACCTGTCGGAAGTCGGTATTGACCTTTGGTCCATGGATTTGGAGGAAGGGATTCAGAGGGCACTGCGTGTGTGGAGGAGCTCCCAAGGGTAAGGGGGGTCACCCTTGTTAGCGTTGGCGGTGGTGGTGGTCTTTGATGGTGGTAACTAACCCAGGAGATGGAAGTGTGGGGGGACTCAACGGTTATGGGCCCCTATTGGTGTGTACAGTTAACACTGATTAGCTGAAGATGGTAATGGTGACACTGCGGGTAACGAGTTGTCTTTGGGCTGATGTTATCACGGCCGTAGGCCTTTTATGATGGAAGGCCCGCAGTGTAGATGTGGAACAGAATTTACGTTGGGAAGTGCCGTCATTGACCACCAGGAGGAGAAACTGACAGTTGATATTGTTACGTTTTAAAATGTTACAGATATATATATATATATAGTTTTATATTGGTTAATAAAAGGCTGCTATGGCCAGTTTTACTCCAACAAGGTGTGGTGTCGTCAATATAGTTAAGGATAACGGGGACTTAAAGTTGGGTCACAGCTATTATTCAAAATTGGGGAAAGGTACTTGACGTTCCTGGTTCCACTGAACAAAATGGGTGCATAGGAAGTGAGGGACCCCCTTCCACAAGTGTCATAGCAAACATGGCACTTAGTACTAGCCTCTTGCAGACCTCAGACTGGGAGGTGGAAGCACCAATCTGGTGTGCTGCAGTTCAAGGAGCCATGCTTGTAGGAGGAGAGAGCAGAGTGACAATTGAGCTCACCAGGTGACTCCTGTTTGTGCACATGTGAAAGATCCTAGGGAGGTGAGTGGAGTGGCAACCTCAGCCTGGACTCCAACCAGGCCATGCTACCCAACGGCGTGTGGTTGGGGAAGAATGCCATCATACACTCAAATTTTAATAAAATTAATTATACATACCTTAATTATTACACCCAATGGCCGCTTTATTAGGTACACCTAGATCTAGATGTGGTGAAGATGACTTGCTGAAGTTCAAACCTTGCATCAGAATGGGGAAGAAAGGGGATTTATGAGACTTTGAACGTGGCATGGCTGTTGGTTCCAGACGGGCTGGTCTGAGTATTTCAAAAACTTCTGATCTACTGGGATTTTCACACACCACCATCTCTAGGGTTTACAGAGAATGGCCTGAAAAAAGAGAAAATATCCAGTAAGCGGCATGTCTTGAGGTCAGAGGAGAATGGGCAGACTGGTTTTGAGATGATAGAAAGGCAACAGTAACTCAACCACTCGTTACAACCAGTGTTGCCAACCGCCCGTAGATTTAAGGGCAGCCCGTAATTTTGAACCCTTTTTTGGGGCGCCTGTGAAAGTCCGTTACGGGCAACGGTGCCCGTAAAAAAGGTGGCCGCGAGCCGACCACGCAACTGCGCATGCCCCGTTCCGAAGCTGGCCGGGCTCGGGAAAGCTCGTACACGTTCAGCCGGGCGGTGCATGTGCAGTAACGTTATTGCGCCGCCTGGCGCCATTTTCGAATCCATTGAGACCACGGCGGCCAGCCAGGGCGACTCTGTCCTGTCATGCAGTTACAACCAAGGTATGCAGAATACGATCTCTGAATGCACAACACATCGAACCCTGATGCAGATGGGCTACAGCGGCAGAAGACCACAACGGGTGCCACTCCTGTCAGCTAAGAACAGGAAACTGAGGCTACAGTTTGCACAGAATCACCAAAATTGGACAATAGAAGATTGGTCTGAGTCTCAATTTCAGCTGTGACATTCAGATGGTAAGGTCAGAATTTGTAAACATGAAAGCATGGATCCATCCTGCCTTGTATCAATGGTTCAGGCTGGTGGTGGTGTAATGGTGTGGGGGGGATATTTTCTTGATACACTTTGGGCCCCTTAGTACCAATAGAGCATCGTTTAAATGCCACGGCCTACCTGAGTATTGTTGCTGACCATGTCCATCCCTTTATGACTACAGTGTACCCATCTTCTGATGGCTCCTTCCAGCAGGATAATGCACCACGTCACAAAGCTCCAATCATCTCACCACTGGTTTCCTGACCATGACAATGAGGTCACTGGACTCCAATGGCCTCCACAGTCACAACATCTCAATCCAATAGAGCACCTTTGGGATGTGGTCGAACAGGAGATTCGCGTCATGGATCTGCAGCCGAAAAACCTGCAGCTACTGTGTGATGCGGTCATGTCAATATGGACCTAAATCTCTGAGGAATGTTTCCAACACCTTGTTGAATTTCTGCCATGAAGACCTAAGGCCGTTCTCAAGGCAAAAGGGGTTCCAACCCGGGATTGCAAGGTGTACCTAATAAAGCGGGCGGTGAGTGTATGCATTCGATTGTTTTGTGTTCTTTACCTGTTGATTTTGCTTAAAAAAAGAAAAAAAAATTCCCATGCATGTTTTTTTCCTTTTTTCTTTTTTTTTTGTGGATTTAGACTTTTGGACTAGAATTCTGCTTTATGGTTGCAGTAATGGTGGTTTAATGAGGGCCGTGATTCTCTGTCTGCCAGCTTTTGGCAGGAGCGTAATTTTGTGAAATTGAACCTGACAGTGAGATCTGAGAACTGCCATGAAGTTTACAATTTGATGCCGTTCAGAAGTGTCTCCGCTGTGTTTACAATATGCATGTCCCCTGCTGCCTCTTGCATGATCGCTTTCCTACCACGCGGCTCCCTCCAGACCTGTGAGGAGACAGTTGTCAAAATTCCACATGAGATGGATTTGAGTTGCAATGGGAATGAATTCGGTCCCTGCGACGTTTCGTATTGCACACAATGATTTGTTGGTGAAGTTGGATTTACCGGCAGCAAGTCTGCAAAGAGGTTCTTCTGGAAGCAGTTCTTTAAGTACAAATTGTGGTTTAAGACCAAAACAATTTAGGAAAAAAATTGATTCTTTTCTTCGGAGGTTGGATTTATATAGATGTAAAAGTGCGATTTTTCTAAAAATCCAGCTCTACACCTTTTATTCATTGGTGATATTTTACCCATGAGCCTGGCCAGCTGCTGTATGGCACAGGGTAGCTTTTGGCTCTTGATCACTTAAATGAACAATAGAAAATGAACAGTGGCGGGGGGCGGCCACCTAACAACCCCCCCCGTCGCTCAATCATCAGCCCACCAGCTCCGCACTTACCCCATCTAGGTCACGGGCAGCGCTTCACCTCCTCGGCTTCACCTCCTTGGCTTCACCTGGCTTCCCCTGTGTCTTCTCCTCGGCGGCCGATACGATCGCTTCTGGTCTCAGCCAATCAGGTCTCAGGACCTGCTTCCTGAATGGGCGGGATGAGAATCGTGAAGACAATGGCGAATCGATATTGTCACACAACTAGGTGGGCTCAGGGTGCAGTGCTCTGCGCTCCGAGCCCACCCTATTTTTAATATGTGAAAAATGTGTAGCACTCAAATGACCATTAAAATGGAAATAACCTGAAAAGGTAATCCAATGCATAAACGAGTAATGTAAATACTCAGTACATACGATAAATGTGAAACAATCTGCAAGAGTGACGTATTATAACATAAAAATAATACTGGTTGTGCTAGTGAAACACAATGGAATGTAGAACATAGTCCATATAGTCACTGCATATAAAATGGAAAGAATTCTTCTAGCCACGTATCAAGATAGGCTGGTATATGGTCCAGTGGGCATGCCTGTAGTGTAGACTCTTCCAAGGAATAGGGTAAGTAAAGATAAGGTACTCTTAACCAGCTGTGATGGACACACATACCGTACGGCAATGAGTCAAAAGGGCTTGTAGTCCTCCTAAGACTATCACACTAGATACGCTGGTCAGTGGGCGACTCCAACCCGCAGGTCACGAGCGCTACATGTTGTTTTTCACATGTCACTTTGAACTTTGAGCATTGGCTGCTTTCTAATTTTCCAATTGCACATTTTTTTTTTTGTTTTTTGTTTTTTGTTTGTTTAGCGCAGTATTTTCCCCCCTTTCCCTCCCCTTTTTTAAGCCAATTAGAGCCTCAGGTTATAATCATGTGCTTCTAAACAAAAAACAAAAAAAAAAACACCCATTGGAATCCATGCGTCCATGTAGAGTAGGGGGGCAGCACCCCCTTTTGGATGGGCCGCCACAGAAAATAAAAAATGAAAAGGTTTGTAATGTTTGGGGGGGGGGGGGGGGCTGGCAGTTGCTGCTACACCACTAGAGGGGAAGTGAGGAATTGATCCACAGATCATAGTCCCCTCTCCCGCATTAGCTGCCAGAACAAAATATAGCAATCACATGACCTCTGGCAGCCATCTTGGGTGAGCCTGTATCTGGACATGGGGGTTTCCTGAGATTTGGGGCAGCAACTTTGGCAACGTAGATGTGTATTTGTGACTACTTGTGTAAGGTGCAGGATGTCGTTCTACTGAACCTGGTGCTAATGCAATGGATGGAAGTCTGTGGCCTCAGCCAGTGCTGCTCTGGCCAAACCCTGTAATGCGTTTCACCCCGCCCACTGGGGCTTGGTCACTGACCTCTGTGCAATTAGTGGGCTTGGCCAGAGTAGTACTGGCGGAGGCTACACACTTACATCTATTGTATTCACACCGGGTTCAGAGTGGTGTCCTGCACCTTACATGCTATCACTCTTGGAATGGTGAATCTGAGGCCTGATCCCATTAACTGCACACCGATGGGGAAATATTTCAGCCTCGACTTGGAGTGGCAATTCAAGCCCTTCCTGTTCGTTACACAAACAAGAAAATCAAGACTGTCTCGCCCGTCCCTTTTAAGCCACAGGACACACACACCCCTATCCTCACTGCAATCCTTAAGTAGAATTGCAACCTAATCCTAACTTTTCTAAAAAAAAAAAAAAAAAAAAATGCTTCCTCTTGCTACCTACAGTATGCTGACTAAACTCTAGAGCAGTGGTTCTCAACCTTTCTAGTGCCGTGACCCCCTGATAAAATTTCCCAAGTTGTGGGGACCCCTTACAGTAAAATTATTTTCGTAGCGTGGATTGCCAGCACCCAAGACAAGTAATTTGCACCCCTAACCCATGGACATTTAGCGCTCCGAGTCCCTTCCACTCGTACAGTATTAAAACCCCTTGTGGTACATTTTAGGATGTACCACTCTTTCTCTTCTCCTCCTTTCTTTCCCTTTTATCTCTCTATCCTAATTTCTTTATTACCCCCCATCCCTCCTATCTAGCCTTCTTTCTTATTCTTCCCCCCTTTTTCTTTGCCCCCCCCCCCCCCTTTTCCTCTTCCTTCCATTTACTCTCTATTTTTTATTCCTTCTCTTACTCCTTGGTGGGGGGATGGGATCAGTGGCAGTGCTGGGGGAAGTTCTGATCAGCCAACTTAGGTGCTTCTGATCAAGGTCATCTGCTGATCTGAGAACTGTAGTGGGGACTTTTAATGGCAGCTCTAATCACAGGTAGTGTTACTCACTGCGTCTCCGACTTTGTGGTGTCTCGTAGCAGTGACGCCTATGCCGAAATCAGGAGATGGGGTCTCCTCCAGCTCCTTCCACTTCACATTCCTCACCAGTCAGCTGACTTCTAGTCTCTGCCCCCCCCCAGCCATGCCGTGAACTGAGTGGGCAGCCACAGGCTCCAGGGACAGCCCTGCTGGGTGGCCTCAAAAAGGCTGGGAGAGCGATGTGTGCTTCAGAACAGCCTGGGAATTCGGTGACCCCCTGGCAAATCATCATTTGACCCCCGAGGGGGTTCCGACCCTCAGGTTGAGCATCACTGCGCTAGAAGAAAGATGTATATACTTATTTTCAGCCCACTCTGGTCCAGTCACGTGTTCCCCTGTGTCAGTGGTGGCTGCCAGGAAGAGGAGATGGCGCTTGGCAACAGCTGGGAAATCTGGACATGCTGACCTCCTCCATAAGCTATGCTCCGGCAATTTTCGAAACACCCTCCTCTCCCCTGCAGCCGCTATTGGCTGACACAGGGGAGAGCACCTGATCAAACCGGAGCAAGCTAATAGGTAAGTGTATATACAGTACATCTTTCACAAGTTGGCCAGCATACTGTAGGTGTTAGAAGGGGGGAACGAATATATTTTTAAAACCAGTTACGTTTTTAGGCTGGAATTCTACTTTAACCTAACCCTTAAGGTAGGTATTAACGCTACAGGATAACCTTTTGTTTGCTAAATCACTGTGTATCCCAAACAATTGCCATGTCTTTGTTTAGCTTCTAAACACTGATGTAAACTTTTTCCCATCTTTTTTGTTGCACCTTGGCACTGCTGATCTCCTGCACTTTGTGGCAACTTCCTGTCCACATGTACCTCAATGTAAGACTGTATATGAATTTTCTGGAGGGTTTCCAGATGATGGCCACAATGGACCATGTCTGTGTAATATGTATTGAAATGGTGGTCTTCATCGGAAACAGGACCCCAATCAAGCCAGAAGAAATAACTTATTTTTTTTCTTCATTTTGTGGAGATTATCCCATCCTGTCTCAACAGTTGTATAGATGCTGCTAATTCATACCTTCCTGGAACAGTGTCCTGTAGGCACACTTGGACCTAGCAAGGTCACTCCAGGGTTGAGGGCAGGGTAGCCTCCATGTAAAAATTGAGTTATTTCTGTATTAATAACTATATTTCAATAATTCATATTGGTGAGAAAAGTTCCAAGAAAAATCTGTTAAGTTCTCGTGTAAAACCTCAAATTGATTTAATGATCAATTAGCAAAATGTTACAAAAACAATGTCAAAATGTAGAATACAAAAATAGATTATTCTTAAAATAAAGTTTAAATCAGATATGTCTGTGTGTATATCTTGAGATCTGTGTGTGTGTGTCTTGATGGAGAGCTGCAGTGCATCTGTGCCTCTCCCCACAGCCTGTCTGTACTCCTACAATTAACCCCCCACCTTTTTCCATAGAGGCTGGCTTAAAAAAGGTTCGTTATAGTCCCATAGAAAAGACCGGGAAATTTGAATTACTCTTTCCAACATTCCTAAGGGTGGGGCTATGAACTATGTGAGAAAAGCTATCATTAAGAATCATTTAACTTACAATATATACATTTCCTTTAAACATATAAAATCCTACATATCAGTATACATATATGTAAAATGCAGTGTTCTTATTAATATCCTAATCAAGAAATATAGTAATGTAAAGAAACAGCTTATATTCTTAACATACTAGAACTTTGTGTCTTTGTAAAAGATTGTAACTTTATCTCTTACGATGGGGGAGGTGAAATGGTCTACACTAAATTGTATCCATATGTGAGATGAATCTCTCCCAAGAAATGCATACTAAGCCTAAACCAGCATAAACTTTCATGAGTATAAAAACCTATATAACTTCACCTTTTCCATACATAGAAGATATATATTTATATATATTTATATAATTCAATTATCACAAGAACTCAACCATTCATAAATTCTGATATTCTAACACTCCAGGCCAGGGTTTATTCGATCTGTTTCAGGCTGCCCTTATGATACTCTAGGTGAGCCTTTTTCAACCAGGGTGCCTTGAGGTTTCTTTAGGGGTGGCTTGGCAAAATGCCTACAAATTGCCCCAAAATTGTATACAAGCCAGTAGGTGACTCAAGCCTGCCTTTTTAGTTACACAAAACCACTGGGTTTTTATTATGCACCATTTCAACCTTCCATCCACCGACATCCTAACACCCAGTGATGTCAGTGATTGATAAGTGTGTTGATCACCTGCACAGCACCCTCATTTGACCCTCCCCACCCCTTGTCGTCAGCACTGGGGTCACATTAGCTGAGTGATGGAGAGAAACTCAGGGAGAGAGAAACAATGGAATACTAGTCCCAGTGTGCAAAAGTGTATTTGCTTTAAAAGAATAAATCGCCTCTAATGTTTAGTGTCCTATGTGTCAATGCTGCTGCATTATGTAAAACGATTAGAATGTTTTTTACATTTCAGAATGGTACACCTTGAGACTGCCCATAATTTTAAAGGGTGCTTTGAGACTGTCTGTAATTTTAAAGGGTGCCTTGACTGAAAGGTTGGAATGCTGCTCTAGGTGAACGTGTGTTGTGTTTTTTTTTATTTTTTTTAAGGCGTTTGTTTAAGCTTTTTCTTTGGCATACAAAACCGTTGCCATCTAAACCAAGATGATGGCATTAAAGTCTATTATACAGAGCCCACCAATGATGAGTAGTAAGATGATACAAAGTAAACCACCCATAAGGTAACATGGCCTTTTAACAGGAATAACCAGAATCAGCAGTACCGTAGACATGGGCAATGTAATTAAGTCAACAAAAAAAGAAAAGCCAAAACAACCACATACACAACCACATACACAATGCGTTCTCCAGACCCAGGCAGAAGAATCCTATCTGACCAATTTAAAGGGAGAATTGTGAAGAAGCCAAATCTGCCATTTGAGAGGCCAAATATCCAGCCAAGGTTGACATACTTTAGTACATTTTTTAGAATGGGCACGGTTACAGTTGGTAAGACCTAGTAGGACATTGTGTTCTCTTATCCTGGTCAGTTTGTATTACCTTGTGTTGCCTGACCAATTTGTAACTAACAGTGTTAATCTAACCCGGTGTTATTCAGTCAATTTAAGCGGGGTGTGTCAGCAGTAAAGCCAGTGGCCTAGCTACCTAGAGAAGGAAACAAGTTTTAAAGGGCCTGATGTACCAACAGCTCCTAATGGGGTGTGCAACGTTAAGAAAAAAATGGAGGAATTGTATTTTAGGAATAAAAAAAATAGACCTGGCAATTGCTTGGGATACACAATGCTTTAGTGAACTTAACAGTATCAAGTAGAGGAATACTTACCAGTGCAAAGTGTCCCCCACAAAATCTTCATCATTCAGCTTGGTCACTATTGGCTTCTTTCGCATGGAGTCCTGGCAAAAGGTAAGGGCCTTTGTTCCAATAGTCCTTGGCTAATTAAATCCTGAATGTGTAATGGGCCATTGATCTAAATACTGATATTGCTTTTGTAATGCTTACTGTACATCTGTATTCTTCTTTCTTAGCCTCTTTGAACAATGGCTTAGAAGACATCAGCCCTCACTAGATGTTTACCCGGAAGCCAATGCACCAGTTGGACACAATCGGGATTACAACATGGTTCCATTTATTCCATTGTTTACTAATGGAGAGTTCTTTGTCCAGTCAAGAGACCTGGGGTACGAATATGATTACCTGGCTGAATCAGGTACTACTTTTTAATTTTTAACCTTTTATAACAATGAGCAAATCTGTCCAGATTGGATTCACTGAGGGTTCAGCGAATCTGACTGAAGTCTATAGCAGGTGAATCTTGTTAAAGCCTGGACATTTTAGGGTAAATGGGCAAACTACAGTAAAAAAAAGGGTGTTATGCGACTTTGAGGACCATTAAAAATATATAAACCCTTTCAGTAACATTCTTGGGGGTGCCTTAAAGTGGTTGCAAAGGCTGAAGGTTTTTTTTTTTACCTTAGCACCTTCTCAAATTGACAGGACTAATCTGTGTACCACATGAGCACATACTGTAGCCAGTCTGTGGGAGCGAGAATTATTGTTGGTAGGGGATCAAATACTTATTTTACTCGCTGAACTGCATCTCAATTTATAACATTTGTATCATGTGTTTTTTCTGGATTTTTGGTTGATATTCTGTCTCTATCATTTAAAATACACCTGTGATAAAAATTATAGACCCTAAGTGGGCAAACTTACAAAATCTACAGGGGATGAAATAAGTTCGCCTTCAATCATAAGAAAGTTGCATGAAACTAGTATAGGAACTTTTTTTTTTTTTTTTTTTAGTAGTGCTAGTTTTAGAATCAAACTAGAAATGTATGGGCAACTTTTTTGGGGATACGGTAGGTAAAGGTTAGACACTCTGCAAAGCCTTTTATTGCTGCCTGTGCCCCCACTTGGGAAGATGCAGCCTCTCAATTTGTCCTTTTTGACCTTTTGTCAGTGTTTGAAAATCCAGAATATTACAGTTTTCACTAACAAGGAGCGATGGCACATCTTTCAATGCAGACACATTATTATTATTTTATTATTATTCAGGATTTATATAGCGCCAACAGTTTACGCAGCGCTTTACAATATAAAAGGGAGACAATACAGTTATAATACAATAAAATACAAGAGGATTAAGAGGGCCCTGCTCAGAGGAGCTTACAATCTAATAGGGTGGGGCAGGTGGTACAAAAGGTTGGAACTGTGGGGAATGATCTGGTGGAAGTGGTAGGAGATTAGTTGGAGACGTGATAGGCTTTCCTGAAGAGATGAGTTTTCAGGGATCGCCTGAAGGTAGCATGAGTAGGAGATAGCCGGATAGATGGAGGTAGCGAGTTCCAGAGGATGGGAGAGGCTCTGGAGAAATCCTGGAGACGAGCATGGGAGGAGGGGATGAGAGAGCTTGAGAGCAGGAGGTCTTGAGAAGAGCGGAGAGGTCGATTTGGTTGATATTTAGAGACAAGATTAGTGATGTAGCTCGGGACAGTGTTGTGAATGGCTTTGTATGTTGTGGTTAGAATTTTGAATTTAATTCGCTGGGTGATTGGGAGCCAGCGTAGGGATTGGAGGAGAGGGTTGGCAGACACTGAGCGGTTGGTAAGGTGGATAAGTCTGGCAGCAGCATTCATGATAGACTGAAGAGGGGATAGCCTATGGAGAGGTAAGCCAATGAGAAGGGAGTTGCAATAGTCAAGGCGAGAGATAACAAGGGAGTGAATGAGGAGCTTGGTGGTTTCATTTGTTAAAAAGGGGTGAATTTTAGAGATGTTACGGAGGTTAATTCTACAAACTTTTGACAACGATTGGATTTGAGGCTGAAATGACAGTCAGAGTCTAGGATTACACCTAGTACCCTGGCGTGAGGGGAGGGACTGATGGTTGCATCGTTCATTTTGATGGAAAAGTCATGGAGGGGGGCACGGGCGGGGGGGGAATATTAATAGCTCAGTTTTAGAAAGATTTAGTTTAAGGAAGTGGTGCGACATCCATGCTGATATGTCAGTTAGTACGTTAGTAATGCGAGAGGAGACTGAAGGAGTGAGGTGAGGAGTAGACAGATAGGTTTGGGTGTCATCAGCGTATAAGTGGTATTGGAAGCTGTGGGCAGTTAAGTGACCAAGGGAGGAGGTGTAGATAGAGAAGAGAAGGGGTCCAAGAACCGAGCCTTGGGGGGCCCCCACAGAAAGGGGCAATGGAGAGGAGGAGACAGAGTTGTAGGTGACACTGAAGGAGCGCTGTGATAAATAGGCATTAGGCAGAGAACCAGGATAGAGCAGAATCTCGGAGGCCAAGGGAATGTCGTTTGAGAAGGAGCGGGTGGTCAACAGTATCAAAGGCCGCAGAGAGGTCAAGTAGTAGGAGTATGGAGTACTGGCTATTGGTTTTAGCAGTTAGTAAATCGTTAGTGAGTTTTAGTAAGGCAGTTTCCGTGGAGCGCTGCGAGCGAAAGCCAGACTGTAAGGGGTCAAGAAGGTTATTTTCATTGAGGTAGGAGCTAAGACGGTTGTAGACCAAGTGTTCTAGAAGTTTAGAGGTGAATGGGAGCAATGAGATGGGTCTTAAGTTGTTCAGGTTGGTGGGGTCCAGTGAGGGCTTTTTAAGTATGGGAGTGATCTGCACATGTTTTAGAGGGGAAGATGCCACTAGAGAGGGAGAGATTGAAGATGTGGGTGAGGGAGCATAGGATAGAAGAAGAGGGTGACCATAGTAGTTGTGAGGGAACAGGATCCAAGGGACAATTGGTTAGGTGGGCATCCGAGAAAATTTTTGTAACCTCTTCCGTAGTAGCCAATTCAAAAGAGGAGAGTGTTGAATGTGCTGCTAGGCAAGGTATGTTGGGTGGGGAAGACGTACGCACGTGGAGATGTCCTCACGAATTGCATCACTTTGAAGTGATTGCCAATCTCTTGGGCAGTGAGTGAATTAGTGGGTAGAGGGGGTGGTGGACGAAGCAGAGAGTTAAAGGTTGAGAAGGGGCGACGGGGACTGGATGACAAGGAATTAATAAGAGAAACAAAGTAGGCTTGTTTGGCAGTATGGAGGCATGAATTGTATTTTAGAAGGGCAGATTTATATAGGGTGAAGTCTTGCAGGCATTTGGTTTTACGCCACAGTCGTTCAAGATCACGGCAATGTCTCTTGAGATTTCTAGTGTTGTCAGTTTGCCAGGGTTGTAACGGTCGGGGCCTGATTCTGCGTGTGGTTAGAGGAGCAAGTGCATCTAGTGAGAGTGAACTGTTGTAGATAGAGGTGGCCAGGTCAGGACAGGACAGGGGAGAGTATGTCATATAGGTGGTCAGTAGCAGAATGGAGAAAAGGGTTAAAGTGGCGAAGGTTTCTACAAGTAATTGTTTGCTGCTTGGAGGGATGGGTGGTTGGAGGCAAGGATACAGTGAAAGTAATGAGGTTGTGATCAGAGAGGAAAGGGGTGTTGGTGAGGTTGCCAGGGTTGCAGAGATGGCAGAATACAAGGTCAAGGGTATTACCATTGGAGTGAGTAGAAGTATGTGTCCATTGGGTTAGGTCAAAAGATGAGGTTAAGTCGAGAAGTTTAGCTGTAGTTGGGCTGTTAACATTGACAGGAATGTTAAAGTCACCAAGAATAACTGTGGGTATTTCAGAGGAGAGAAAGTAGGGTAGCCAGGCAGCAAAGTCGTCAAAGCGCGATACCGGACCTGGAGGCCGATAAATTGCTGCAATCCTCAGCGAAATGGGAGAAAACAGACTAATACAGTGCATCTCGAAAGAAGAGAGGGATAGAGAGGGAGGGACAGGAAGGACTTGGAAGGTGCTTTGTGGGGATAGAAGGAAGCCAACTCCACCTCCTTTCTGTCTGTTGGGTCTGGGGGAGTGAGTCCAATGGAGACCCCCATGGGAGAGGGCAGCAGGAGAAGCTGAGTCAAAATTTTGAAGCCAGGTTTCTGTTATGGCGAGTATGTTCAAGCCATGAGAGATGAAGAGGTCATGTACAGATGTTAGCTTGTTACAGATGGAGCGGGCGTTCCAAAGGGCGCATGAGATTGGTGGGGTGCTTTGAGGAAGCAGGGGGATAGAAATTAAACTGAGTGGATTGCGGTGGTTGCCAGAGGGGGAGGGGTATTGGATATGTGGCTTGCGTTTGGAAAATGGTGGATTAGGAGAAATGTCACCTGAGACTAGGAGAAGGAGGAGGGCGAGGAAGGCAAGGTGGGAGTGGGATGTGCATGAGCGCACATGTCTAGTGGCCCTGGTGTTTGTCAGCATGTGGGTGCAGCAAATGCAGGAGATGGGTGCCATAGTAGGGAGAGGGTAGGAGTGAGAGGGTGATATGTGCATGCTGCTGGGAAGAGAGGAGGGGTAGAGTAAAGATAATTTGAGGATAGAAGACACCAATGTGAGAAGGAAGAGAATAAGGAGCATGTTAGTGGATAGAGAGTGGGAAACTAACCTAATATAAAATGTCAAAGCTGGTTTGCTTGTCGTCTTGCAGAGTGGAGCAGAGTTCTTGTTGTTGTTCGTGCAGCTTTAGTTATACTGCGTCGGTGAAACTGCGCATCACTCGTGACAGAGCCACTCAGGACAGAGCCATGATGTCTGCGCCTTGCCCCTGTCTGCGCCACCCCATAAGCTGCCATAAATTTATAGGGAGACTAAGCTGGGATGCATTTCTCAGTTGGTCATTATTGGGTCTGATGTGAGACACCTAAAAATGGGGAGGAGATGGCCAGTGCCAGACCAGCTACAGACACAGACTAGGGTCGTAAAGCTACATGGAGTTGAGAATCAATCACCAGTAAAGAAAAGCCTGGAGCAACAGCATGCAATGCTGTGTGCAAAGGGCGCCCATGACAGTGGGAACAGGGTAAGGGTTAATTGTTCTGTGCTACAGTGGAGCCGAGGGGGAGGGAGGATTAGGGGAGGGGACAGTTAAAAGGGGTTCCCGCTCTGGGAGGGACAACAGAAGATCCTGGAAAGTTCCCGCCCACCCTCCCTAGGTATAGGATATGTTATTGTCGTAGGGCTTGTGGTTTTCTTTTTATGTCCACAGGTGAATGAAGAGAAATTGTCGTGGCAGCGGCGGGCGTTGGTCTGGGCAAGGGAAGGAAGATGGCGAAAAAAGTAAGAGTGGGGATCCAACGTTGATTTGGGTCCGGAGGTTTTTTGGTTCCCGGTTAACGGAGGTTAGCCGGGAAGTGATATGGGGCACTGCAGTCACGGCAGTCTCTGGGCCAGCTTGTCGGCTTGAGGCCTATTGGAGAGTTTTTGGTTTAGGGCTGCAGTGCTATAGTGGTTATGGCCATCAGATGGATTTGAAAAAGCTATTGCTCAGACCAACGTTCTTTTTGTTAACAGGTTGCATAACAGATGTTTTTTTGTTTACCGTTTTTATAGCTGACAGATTTTTATATATTTTGATATAAAGTTTATTAAGTAAAATAAAGTAGGCTGCTACGGCCTTTGTTATACTCCAGAAGCTGGTGTGGTCTCAGTTATTGGGAATAGGAGTATAAAGGTCTTTTGGTATGGGTTAATAAGCATCTGTTATCCAATAGTCATGCTATTGCAGCGTGTTTGTTATAGAGCTAGCAGTAAATATGGAAGTTTAAAGATATGGCAGCAGGAGACAACTACCAAAAAAATGTAACAGCAAAGACACATGCTTAATGACCACTAGAAGGGGGAATTCCTCTCACTTCCGGTTGGGTCTCTAGGACAGGAAGGGAATGGAGATCTCTTTAACAGGGCAAAAAAAATCAATGATGGGTTTTTAACTCTTCCAAAAAAAAAAAATCATATATACTTATAAATTTTCTCACAGCTAACCTGCAGTTTTTTGCCAGTCAATCTGTGTCGGCAATCTCCTCTCCAGAGAGTGCTCTGCTTGTAATGATTCTTGGAGACGGCAGTGGGATTAGAACACGGCTATGAATAATTCTCCAGAATGATCAGAGACTTGTGATTACTTGGCCTGCGGAATGGCACTCATAACGGCACCAGATTGCCGGCAATCAGGGAAATGTACACAGTGAAGTGGCCTGCTGTGCTCAGGCATTGCCAACGTTAAAAGCAAATGCCACGAACAGGTGAAGTGTCCCCTGTGTATGTACATATGGACATGCTAAATATTCATGAATTAAAGTATATCCAATGCAAGAAAAAAAAAAACTTCTGTTGATGCAGAAACAAGTGTCCCCGTTAAAAGGTTTCCCTCTATTCCTGTTCTGGTGGGAACTCTGGAATTTTGGATTTCCCCTCACTTTCCTTAAAGTGGTTGTAAAGGTTGAATATTTTTACCATTGTGCATTCTATGCATGAAGGGAAAAAAAACCTTCAGTATGCAGCTCCCCCCACAGCCCAGCTTAATAGTTAACCGAGCCTGTGCAACAGAGTGGCTGCTCTCCTGGGTCTCTGCCACCTCATTGGTTGAGACAGCAGCAGGTGCCATTGGCTCCCGCTGCTGTTAATCACAACCAGCGAGGAAGGAGCAGGGGGTGGGGCCAAGCAGGGCTTGAGAACGAGCATGCAGGAGTGCCCCCATAGCAAGCAGTTGCTATGGGTGAACTCGGAGAAGAGGAGCGCCAGAGGGGGACCTGAGAAGAGGAGGATCAGAGCTGCTCTGTGCAAAACCATTGCACAGAACAGGTAAGTATAGCATGTATGTTTAACCACTTCATACCTGTGCTATAGCTGAAAGATGGCTACAGCGTGGCTCTCTCCTGCTGGGAGGGCCTCCATTGACGTCCTCCCATAACTACACCCCCTGGGGCATGCATCCTGTGTGCTCTGTGATTGTTGTATCCTTCAGACCCAGCTGATCACAGATCAGGGTACAGGGCCAAAGATGGCAGCCCTTTACCATGTCCATTCACAGCTGATCACATGTAAACAAACTTGCCGGATATCGCCATTCCTTTCCTCACGCGTTGTCAGTGTGAGGAGAGCTGGTAACCAGCAAGTGTGACGGGGACATTTACACAGATAATCAGGGCACTGATCATCAGAGCCTGTATCTTATTAGACATTGAGCTCTCCCAAGATTTGGGTAGCTACCTTGGACCCAAAAGGCTATACATCTATACATACCCTTTCTGAATACATTTGGTACACCTGCAGTGCAGGGAGTGTGCAGAAAGAGATGGGCTTGAAGCAGGGAAAGCAAAAATGGTGGTCCAGATTACCCCAGAATTTGGACAGTAAAGCAACAAGGTAGTGCAATTATGCTGAACCTACAGGCAGTAGTATGCTTGAGGAAAGCTCCTTTGACCAGGTACCCTTAAGGCAGTGGTTCTCAACTCCAGTCCTCGGGACCCACCAACAGGCCAGATTTTAAGAATTACCTTGGAGAGTTGCAGACTAGAATACTGCAATCACTGAGCAGCAAGTGATATCACCTGTGATGTATTTCAGCTATCTTGCAAACCTGGCCTGTGGGTGGGTCCTGAGGACTGGAGTTGAGAACCACTGCCTTAAGGGGAAGGACCTTGTTGCAGAGCCTCCCGGCAGTACTGATGCATCCTTGCACCCTTCATTGCCAGCAGAGCATCTCCTCTGGAAGGCCACTGCAGAAGCCTTAAAGGAGTAATCCTTGAGCACACTGCTGCCTGTAGGTTCTTGTTGTTGCCATACTGCCCAAAGTCCTATTTTGGTAAGCCGACTGCTTTGTTGTATGGTTTACTATTCGTTCATAAACCAGAAAGTACCTAAAAGACGTCTTGCCTGGTCCCTTTAAATTACCACCACGTGGTTCCCCCAACCACATGTTTCTGCTCCTTTAGTCTTGGGGACAAAGAGGTGACCAAGCTTTGTTGCTTAATTTTAGTAAAGTGAGGTCACCAGCCTGTCGCCTTGTGAAAGGGGTCCACCATGGCCCCGAAACATCAGTCTGTTATGATTTACTACTTGAAATACGACCACATTTAAAAGCTCTAGATGTTCATTGGATGAGTGCTGGCTTTCTCTTCCAATGGTCCTTGATAGTCACCATTACCCGTGCACTCCCAACTAAGGAAACAGTGTCTGGTGCTGGATGGATTTGTGGTAAGGTCAACAACCTGTATGAGCTTCTGTAGCAGAGCTATGTACATCTCAGGGCTGTATGGACAGATGTACAAATCTTTTGACAGGTAAAACATCTGCTACGTATGCATTTCAACTGTGTATTTAGCTGTTTAAAATTCAGTGTTTAAAAATAAAATCTACCCGAAGCCATTTTCATTTTCCATTCGGGAAGCCCTATGTGGCCTCCATTTGAAGGTTGTAGAGTTTCGGTTAAAAACACCTGTGAGTACTAAGCAAAGTTTATGAAGCCAGGTAGTGAGATTGGAGCGTTGCCTGAATTGAATTAAAACATTTAGTCTTGTGTACCGGTAAATGGCACTTCCAACTTTTTAATGAAACTGCCATTGATGAAAGCACTCCAATGCACTTCCCTGTGGCTCACACCAGCTTTCTAGCTGCCGGGAAGCAATCGCTTGGCATGCTTGGCGTCACAGGGTCCTCAGATGAAGGCTGGCTGCTCTTCAGTATGCATTTTGCATTTTTTGTTCGACATGTACAGCTCAAGCAAAGAAACCGAAAAAAAATGAACAGACGTGTATACCCAAGACAATGGTAATTACAGCCATTTTATTCATGGCTAGTTTTATTAGGACCATTAATTCTACAATGTTATGGGCTTCATAGCATATTCTCTTTTTACGTGTCCCTCATCTAAATTAGGGCCTTGCTGCTGAATATCATTGAAGAGGCTCATTGAGTATGCGAGGGATAGAAAGAGGTGCATTCTGTATGGCAAAAGGCGGAGGATGGGGAATGCCAGCTGATTTGATTGCTTATAGAGGAAAGCGAGGTCCACTGGACTTTGGCAGAGACATCCACGTTAATGTGGAACATCCACCCATGCCTGTCCTTATCCTATCAATGAATGTCGAATACAACAAAATAATTTTTCATCCAGCTTGAGAGATTTAACCCTTTTGCTTTTTTGTACATGTTAGAATGCGCATTTTAGGCCTGAATATTAGTTAAACCCCCCCAAAAACATTTATACATTTTCTGACAGTGGTAGCCGTGGAGAATAAAATGGCAGTTCCTATTTATTTCACACATTATTGGTGCACCTGTGTATCAAATCCATATTTTTCACCAAAAAATGCACGAATGTTAATTTTACTGTACATATTATTCAATTTTTTTTTTTTTGCATTGAGTAAATAGATACCAAACATGTTACGTCTTAAAGTGACTCTGAAGTCTACATTTTTTTTTTTTTTTTTTTTTTTTTTTTTTTTTTTACTCAATTTTCTGCATTAAAGGAGTTGTAAAGTCTCAAGGTTTTTCACCTTGATGCATTCTATGCATTAGTATGAAAAACCTTCAGTGCTGCAGCTGCCCCCAGAGCCCCCCTTTTTCTTACCTGAGCCGATCCGTTCCAGCGCCATGTACGAGCCCAGTGACTCCAGCCCCTGTCTCCGTCCTCATTGGATAGATTGATACCATCCGAAGGGCCTGGTATAGACCTATGCCGTTTTTCCTTGATTTTTAATTTTTTTTTTTTTCATCTATATTGCCGAGAGCCGGCAATACATTACAGCCGCGAGCAAGTTTGAATTACATTTTTTCTTTTTAGAAATGTCATTAATGCTGCGGCACTGTTCTACACATCGCACAGATGCGCCACTTTACAGGCAGACTAAGGAGACACCCCCCCCCCCCAGGCATGATATTTAAGGGAATATTTCCTTTTTATTGTTTCACTTTAAGCATTATTAAAATCACTGCTCCTGAAAGTGTGATTGTTTTAAAAACTTTTTTTGCATCTAGGGCATATACTTTTTATGGCAATAACTTGCATATATGTCTTTAAAATTAGCACTTTTGATTTTTCATGTTCGTGTCCCATGCGAACTGAACCGGGGGGTGTTTAGCCCATCCCTCCTGATCACTCACTGTGTTCATTCAGAAAAGGGGCCGGTAAATTACATGTTTACCCGCCCCTTTCCCAGCTCTCAATCCTGAATAACCCCGTACATCAGCAGGAGAGGGAAGCTGGCAGTGTTGGGGGGGGGGGGGGGGGCACACAGCAGGGGGCATCAGATGTGGGCAGGATAGAGGTTGATTTTTGCAGAGGGGGTGCAGTTACAGGAAGTATGCTCTGTGTGTCTCTCCCTGCAGCAGCTGAAAGGCTGGAAGGAGAGGGGGAGAAACCGGCTTTCTGCTGCTGCAGGGAGAGACGCATAGGAGCACCACTGCTGCGCCAATCATTCTCTGTCCTGCCCACATCTGATTTCCCTTGGTGCCTGGGCCCTGTACAGGAGGACTGGTGGTATCCCCTTCTCAGCGGCCCTGCGTGGCTTTGCCAGGTCTCCTCTGCCAGACGAGCCTGTGCTGTGTAGCAGAGCTGTGCAAATCTTAGGAATAAATGGGCAGAAATACAAATCTATTGTCGGGTCAAGCAGTACTCCTATATAGTTTGATCTAGCCACGTGCCTAGAGAGCAGTTTTAAAGAGTACGTCACTGGAAAGGGTGGGGGTCAAACTGCTTCAGGGTTACAGTGTACTTTTCTGTCCTGATCCATTGTCTTCACCCTTTCTAAATAGCTGACCCCAACATGTATGCAGTTCAGGAGCTATGGCCAGGATGCCCACTAACTCCCTCTGGGTCAAGTATTGGAGCCAGGGGACCAGTATGACGGTCAGCAACAACTGTAGCATTTTAAAGGTGGGATTGGAAATGGCTGCCTGCATATATCCTCCCATAAAAGTTTCCCATGGAGAGCCATCATTGCTTTTGCCTTTTTCATTATTTCCTATGATCCTTTCTTATAAAAAATGTAATGTTTCTGAGACTGGCCCCAGTGCTCTTAAATTATTTACAAGTAGACATTTTCCGGCTTGATTCAGTATCTTCAGTCTTGTGTTTGAGTACTTGCAAAAGCCGTATTTGTCGCTGGTGTCATTACACCTTCACACATTTTCTTGCTAGAATTTAATCAATAGTGTTTGTGCTGATACAAATCTCACAATACATCATGCGTTATTGATACAGTAACTAGATAAATGATATATGTAGTACATGGTGAGGATTGCCTGGATCTACAATTCCTGAGGGGACCATGTAACAACTGTCTGTTGGGCCACCGATTTCTTGAAAACAAGCTTGTCAATGGAGATACTTGTATATGTGCATACAGTATGTTGTATATTGACGTATGAATACGTGAGTAGGGTTCTCTGAACAGACTAGATTTCGATCTTATTCCAGTCTGTGCATGCATCCATTATATGGTTTATCCAACTTTCTCCTTAAACCTTAAAGCCCAAACACCCCCCCCCCCCTTTTTTTTTTTCCACAGAGGGCATCTCTGTATGTATGAAATCCTGACAGGTCTCCCTAATCCCCATCATTCTTTCCTTTGTCTTTCTATCCCTCTCCCCATCGCTTTTCTTCTGACTACCTTACTACTCTAACTAAACTCCCATAGCCCACTGAGCCCTGGATCTGGCACAACGGAAATGGGTTGACGTATAACAATGGTATTCCAAATTCCTATTTCTCTGATAGCAAAGAAATGTTTGTGCAGCATATACTTGATATTGTAACATTGTAATATTTCTTTGTACTTTTTTGTAATGAAAGAGCCAGTTGTAGAGCCCTCACCCCCACACACCCCCCCCCCCTTTTTTTTTTTGATCAAGAAAACCTGACACATTGTATCCCTTCCCCACTTCAATTCAAACCCAAACAAATTGCACTACATACAGTATAAGGACTACTTAAAAAGGAGGGTTGGGACTTTAGATGAGGTGTATGAGGAGGCTCAACAATGTAATATGGATGTGTTTTATTATCTAAAATACACAGCAGTAGCATGCAGCTTTGAGTACGTACAAATGTAGTAAACACGTAAAAAGCATGTTGCAAACCATAAACTTGTAAATATCAATTTATAATGGCATTGTTAAAAAGGTGGTCCTCCAAAAGATGGAATCTTTAAAACCCAAGGTTTGGTCCTGAAAGTAAAGAACAATTATACTAGCCCATGTGCTCCAGCTTGCATACCCTCACATGCTGTCAATAAGTCATCTAGGAGATGAATATCTTCATCTCCACGTCACTGATAACCATTTTTGGGTTTCATTTTCAAACTTTATGTGATATGCCCATGTCTTTTTGCAGATCTAATTAATCACGCATCCGCCCCTGAAGAGTGGCATTGTGCCATGAAACGCGTGAGGCTTATACGGATGCATCATGTTTTACTTTCAGGACCAAACCTTGGCTTTTAAAGATTCCATCTCTTGGAGGATCACCTTTTTTTTAACCATGCCATTATAAGTCGATATTTACATGTTTATGGTTTGCAGCATTAAACGTACGGTTGCAGTAAATGTACGTGGGGGGGGGGGGGGGGGGGGGTCCGGAAGCAGTTAAACGGAGAGCACTAGATGTTGCCTTTTTATGCATATTACAACATAATTGGCAAGATGTTTGGGGTTCCATAGAACCCAAAGAAGGGGCTTTGGCCAAAAGGAGGTTTTTGGGTCTATTCCATGCCAGCTGTCTTCATTTATCCCCAGTGCTGATTTTACTCATATATGGAGGTGAGCAGCCTCTGAGATTGGCGGCGGAGAGCACATATATGTTTTATCTGTACTTTGGGTGAATTCATTTACATTTGGATCCTCTTCAAATCGTTCACCATTTATTTGCATGAACTTTGATTCATCACATTCAGTTTATACACTTCTTTTTTTTTTTTAATTTTAATCATATTGATTCACTTTAGTAGCGCAACACTGTTTTTGGTATACATACGTTACATGGCAGTGTTTACAAATCAGCTTGCGGTTTTTAAAAAGGTTCCTATGTAAAAGATTTTCATCTATTGCTCAATAAATCTTTTTACACAAATGTTGTACATCATTTAAAGTCCCCTGGAAAATGTTTTTAGTTTATCAGGTCTTTAGAGAGAAAAAACAAAACAAAAAAACACAGTAGGTCATATAGTGAAAAAGGTTGTTTTTTTTTTTTTGGGGGGGGGGGGGGGACTTTAAATGAGACATATGTGACTATACATCTCCATCCCTGAATCTAGTACCTAAAAAGGAGGGTTGGGACTTTAGATGAGGTGTCTGAAAAGGCGCAACAATGGAACAATGTAATATGGATGTGTTTATTGTATAAAACACACAGCAGTAGCAGCTTTTTTTTTTTTTTAATGTCTTTTTTTTTTTTTTTTTTTTTTTTAATTGCATTTTAGTGTAAATATGAGATCTGAGCTTTTGACCCCAGATCTCATATTTAAGAGGTTCTGTCATCCTTTTTTCTATTACAAGGGATGTTTACATTCCTTGTAATAGGAATAAAAGTGACACAATTTTTTTTTTTTTTTTAAACAGTGTAAAAATAAATAAAATGTAAAATAAAAAAAAGTTTTTTTAAACCCCCCACCCCGTCCTGACGAGCTTGCTCGCAGAAGCGAACGCATACACGAGTAGCGCCCGCATATGAAAACGGTGGTCAAACCAAACATGTGAGGTATCGCTGCGACCTGTAGAGTGAGAGCAATAATTCTAGCCTTAGACCTCCTCTGTACCGCAAAACGTGCAACCTGTAGAATTTTTTTAAACGTCGCCTATGGAGATTTTTGAGGGTAAAAGTTTGACACCATTCCACGAGCGGGCGCAATTTTGAAGCGTGACATGTTTGGTATCAATTTACTTGGCGTAACATTCTATTTCACAATATAAAAAAAATGGGCTAACTTTACTGTTGTCTTATTTTTTTTTTTTTTTTTTTTTATTCAAAAAAGTGAATTTTTTCCAAAAAAAGTGCGCTTATAAGACCGCTGCGCAAATACAGTGCAAAAAAAGTATTGCAACCACCGCCATTTTATTCTCTCGGTGTTAGAACCCCCAAACATTATATATGTTTTTTTTTTCCTAAGTAATTTTCTAGCAAAAAAACCTGTTTTAAACATGTAAACACCTAAAATCCAAAATGAGGCTGGTCCTTAAGTGGTTAGGAAGGTAAAGGGCATTTCCATTTGTCTGCGTCCAGGGACAGTAATCCCAAGGTAATCTCTGTTTAACAGATTACATACAGATGTCCATGAATAGCTGCAGGTGCTGTCAACCTTCCATTGTTTTGAATGTTGCTTCCTGCCTGTGGTCAATCACGACCTGCCTCATTTGAAAATGTGAATGGGGCCTACAAGGGGCTTTTTTCTTCTAAATTTGCATGACTCCATCCCATCCACCTATCCATAAGCAAAGACCAAGCTGCTTATTTTTGGGTTTGTGGTGGAAGTGAGATTGGGTTAAATACCTGAAAGTCTGTTATGACAGTGCTGCATTTTACAGTACTTTAAAAGATGTGCTTTTCAGTTGGTTTTCAACAAAACATTATTGGTTATAATGTTCCATTAATCTGAAATGCTAGGGTTAATCCAGCAAAAGTAAAGGATCACAATAAGTTTACAAACACGTGTATTAGAAGAAGATGAAGAATTGGACAGTATGGCTTGTGTGGAGCAGAATGTTGCATAGCACTTCAGAGTACCTTATCAAGGTTAATAAAACTTCCTACACTAATCCTAATAAGACCACAGTTCCAAGATTTGCAAGCCAATAACTTGGTGGTGATGATTTTATACAAGCGAGGCAACCAAATAACGTTTTATGAGAGGTGTACCAAAAGTAATGCAAACCTGTGCATAACTTTGTCAACATAGGTAGGGCCGGACTTACGGTACTATAGGGCTCGAGTTGCCTCAAGCCCATGGGCCCCGCCCAATAGGGGGCCCCGCGGTGCTCGCGATATAGCGCGAACGCCAATGGCCGGGAGGGCATCCCTGGACAACCAGTATACTTCCCCTCTGCGCGCCGCCGCACATCGGAAGTTCTGTGTTGTCCGTGTTCCTTGGACACAGCCAATCACAGATCGTGCTAAATGGCCAATCACAGCGGCGATTTAGCACTCGTCCAATGAGAGGTGATCTCATATGAGATCATCTCTCATCGCCGGCTCTCCCTCCTCACACAGAGACAGCGTGTGAGGAGGGAGAGCTTCCATGCTGCAGTGGTGAGTGAACACTCAGTTACAGTTGCACAACACTACACAACATAGTGCCATCTGTCCCGACTCCCCAGTGCCACCTATCAGTGACAAGTGCCACCTGTCCCCAGTGCAACCTGTCGGTGTCACGTGCCATCTGTCAGTGCCATCAGTCATTAGTGCCATCTGTCATCAGTACAATGTATTAGTGCCATCAGTGCCACGTATCCGTGCCATCTGTCATCAGTGCCAGATAGATATAGAAGGTAGGGCCCGATAGTGACTCAAACCCAGGGGCCCCCACCACCCTAAGTCCTGCCCTGAACATAGGCCATTTAGAGTTCAAATGTTGGTAGAGTAACTTAATATTTTTCATTGCAGGTTAATATTGGATTACAAGCAGAAGCAGCGTGCAGTTATTGAGTCCTTGACAAAGAATGGGTGAAGGCTACAGATTGTTTACGGGGATGACACATTGATGAGAGTCACCAATGACAAGACCATACTTTTGTCAATGCTGTCGTCCATAAATAATCTGTAGCCTTCTGTGGATGTCAGACAGCCTGCACCCCTTCATCAAGAACTCAATGATGGCACATTGCTTCTGCCTGGAATCCATTCTTTACCTGCAATGGGGAAGAAGAGTGTCTATAGAGGAAGATTAACTCTACCACCATGTGAAATTTAAATGACCTGTGTAGGTTAAAAAAAGTCATGCCCACTTTTGCATTAATTACATTACAGGCCTCATATATCTGTATGGAATAGACGGGTCGGTTGGTTGCATTCAGTAGTTTTTCCAATCAAAAGTTGGCTAAAATGGTTTAAAAATGGCATTGTTTTGCCAATATAGGAAACTCCTTTTCATTGAAGACTCTGTGTATAAGGAAATGGTTACCCTGCTATAGGTTATTGCTGCAACAGCTCACTGTTGCCATAATTATGTACCTGCCCCTCCAAAACTACATCACTGAAGCTGCTGCTTGTCTGGGGTAACTTATCTTCCTTTGAAAATGATTAAAAATGTTTTATGTAAAAATATTGTATACCAGCAGTTCATGTTTTTTGGGCCAAGGTACCCATTTAGTCAAATACTGGAGTCATAGCTTGATAAATCTACCTCCTAGATGGTCTATACTGGAGGCAAACATGGCAGGGTTTTTTTTTTTCCTAACTGGTAAACCTGTCCAAATGATTGTTTTTACTATTTCTATAATGGAAAAGCAGATCGGTGATTGGCCATATTAGGTGCAGCCCTTGAGGGTACCCACTTGTACAATGTCTAGGAATCCCTTTAGGTGCACAAACTCCCAGTTGATCATAATTACTATTTTTTACAGAACCATTTGCATAAAGAACTATTTTACTATAAGAATAATCATGAAGCTTTTTACTCAAGTACCAAGTTCAATTTCTTCTTTCAATCAGGTTCTATTGAAGACTTTCTGATGCCCTATTTGGAGCAAGCAAGACAAATCTGGCAGTGGCTTGTTGGAGCGGCAGTGGTCGGAGGGTTGGTCACCGCTGTGTTTGCAGCCATCATCAGCTTAACATGCCGAAGGAAACGGAAAACGAAAATCTCAGAGGAGACCCGGCCGCTTCTCATGGAGGCTGAAGATTACCATGCCACTTACCAATCCAATCTATGATAATGCATGCCAGCTAAGCAGAAGTTTTAACGTGTACCAGGGTTTTTGCTTATCCAAGGGTCGGCTAATTTGAGGGCTATGAACAAACCTCTGGGAAATCACTCTACTCATGCATTGAAAGGGACATCCATGTTTGGGTTACTTAATGGCTGCCCTCAGGGTTCAAGAGTAACTAAAAAGGCTTTAATACCTTTTTTTTTAATGGGTTTTCATTTATCTCCATGATAATGTGTATAACGTTACACATCCACAGATAACTATGGTTGTGTAATGCTCAACAGGCAAGAAGGGCAGGGGCCATCAGCCTGTAAGATTTTATTATTGCCTGAAAAAAACCTTATTGTGTTGCCTTTACTAACCACTGTCCCTTTAACAGCGCTATCTAAAAGATTTATATTGTATAAAACAAAACCTTGTCCTAATGGACAGCTATAATGTCCATAGTGTCCTCATGGATCATCTGTGTTGCCTCTAGCTTCCTAGGAATCTCTTTGGAAGCTTGGATGTTGTGCATTCAGATGCTTTGATACGTTCAGTCAAACATTTTTACCGGATTTTAGGCCCCCGTATTTGTCCCACTGCTAACCCTTTCTGGTGCAGTTTCTACTTTCCCAATTAATAGATGATCTGACTAGGATTTTTGTAAGAATAAGTTTAAAGTAAATCTTCAAAGAAAGAAATTCAGGGGCTTCTAGTTACTTACCTACTATGCTGCTCCATTGGCTTCAATCCCTAATCATTCACTGCAGGTCTTTCTGCAGTCCTTATCTGCATACTTGCTCCTGAAAATACCAAAGCCAGGGGTTTATTGTAATGGCTTAAGGCTAGGTTCAGACCTTTGCATGTACAGAACGGTGCCTTCCCAACTCAGAGAAACAAGCTGCCATTTAGCGGACAGTGGTGCCATTCATTCTTAATCGTACCTCCCATGTACCTGCAACTGGCATGGCACATTTTTAGAAAAGAATCGGGGAATTCACTTCTGTGTTGCTCCTGCATAGGGCAGCCCATTGAATGAAGGAAATGCATGTAAGCTTGGTCACACCTGTGCGGAGGAGGAAAGAACTGTAATGGCAGCTTCTACGTTTCCTAAGTAACAGTATTGGCTTGATTTGCAATGTTGTGCTGCATTAGTGCATGCACCTTTATGGCATGCATTAACATGCAATACGTGAGGCAGCCCATTCAAATTAATTTACTGCCTTAACGCACCAAAAGCACAAAGATGCATGCACTATTTTTTTGTAATGCAGCGCACCTCAATGCACAGTGATCGGTTCGTGTATCAATGGGCATATCTAATTTTCTTTTGAAGCAAGTGTGTGAACGCAGCGTTGGGCTCCATGCACACTGGCCGTTAAAATAAAATTATAAAAACGCCAGTAGCTTTGCAGTGAGTCTTTCAACGCTTTTGCATTAGCATTTATTCATGTTTTTAGCGTTTTTCCGCATTTTTTTTTTTTTACAATGGTTTAAAAACTTTAAAAAATGCTGGTGAGCCACTTTTTTTTAGCGTTTAAAGACGTTTATCAGCGTTTATGAGCGTTTGGCGTTTTTTAGCATTTTTTTTTTTGTGGTAAGAAAAACGACTCCTGAACGTGATTTTATGGCGTTCAGAAAACAGCCCATAAACTCCACTACTGATAAATGTTCCAAAACTTCCATGTGTGCATGGACACATAGGATAACATAGAGGGGAGTTTATGGGCTTTAAAAAAAAAAAAAAAAAAAAACGCCCAAACTCCCAAAAACCATTTATGAGCTTCAGTGTGCATGGAGCCTAAGTGTTCATTCACCTGAAAATGCAGTGCGCTACATTAGGCCGCCTATTTAAAATGAATAGGCTGTCAATGCCCTAGAAAACAGGTCCTGCACATTTTTCAGTACAGGTCCACGCATTGGATAGAGCATATATGTTTGTGTATAATGCGCTATAATACATGTAATGACCACAACTAACATTGCACTGCAACTTGCTACAATGCACATCTACATTAGCTGAGGTGCCACATGTTATATTGTGAAGGACCCTTTGGAGAAAACCAAGTAATTTGTCCTGAAGCCAAAAGTTAGCTAGCGTACTATCCGTGGATCTGACCAGTTGCTATAGGCAACACCACTCTTCCTGTGCTCCAGTATATGAAGTAGAATCCATAATATGCAACAGTGTGTCCCTAAAACATATTGTGCCATAAAATGTGTACATGTCCTGCAGCTAGTACTTTTGAAAGATATAGGTTTCATACATATAGCCGGTTATGATGAATTGTCTGAAATGGGACCAAAAATAAAATAATTTTTAAAAACTTGGGTAGAATGGAATCTGTTTTTTATTTGTTTTTTCGGTGTATGGCTATATTGGTCACTTTGCATGTGTGATACAATTTGGGGATCATGAATTTTCATATATAGTAAATTTTTGTGAGCTAGAATCTATCTGTGGTCTACCACGGATCCAAATGTGACTTACCACTGTTTGGATCTGGCATAGATTTTAAGGGAACCCTATGCCAAAAAAAGTGTGCCCCTAAAATCCAAACCCTAATCCAAGCATGCAGCCTGGCAGGACAGGAAAGGGGAAGGCCAGCACAGCTGTACCATAGCAGGTCATGTGCCATTAACATCGTGGGGTGACCATGTTGATGAGGACAAAAGCTTCTTTTCCACAACCCTGGCCTGGTGGTGGTTTGAAGTGTGAAAGGAGAATTGTTTATCTTGAAACCCCTTTCAAGATAAGGGCACCCAGATATCCACTTCCCACCACCCAGAATGTGAATGAGAACCCCTACTCCTTCACAAAAAAAAAAGATGCTCTCCCATGTCCTTTTTTTAATATCCACTTGTCTACTGGCCACTTTCACCCCCTTCCTGCCCAGGCCAATTTTCACACTTTGAATGACAATTGCGCGGTCATGCAACGCTGTACCCAAACAAAATTGTTGGCTTTCTTTTGGTGGCATTTAATTACCACTGGGTTTTTTATTTTTTGCTAAACAAATAAGTTTTTTTTTTTTCTTTTTCTGTTATAAAATTTTGTAAATAAGTACATTTTTGCCTTCACTGATGTGCGCTGTTGAATCTGCACTGGTAGGCATTGACAGGCGGCACTGATGGCGCAGTGTCAGTGCCCTGATTGTCAGTGCAGATATCCCCTCTAAGGAATGCCACTTACCGACTCTCCTGTCCTCACATGCTGTCAGCATGAGGAGAGGAATGCCGATAGCCTACATCAAAGGCTCTTTACCATGATCAGTGATGCGCCGTGTCTGAGGGACATGGTGCACCACCAATGGCCGAGAATGATGTCCTCCCAGAACACAAGTGCAACCGGCCATCATTTCGCTATCCAGCGGGTGGGAAAAAGCTAAAAAAACACTGGGGGGGGGGGGGGGGGGGCGCTAGGGCAGCATAGAGAAGGGCGCTGCAGCTGGTACCTATCCTTCTGCATCTGCCTTCTCCACTTCTACCACCTTGTTGTGAACTGCCCTACCCCCCCCCCCCCCCACTTCATGATCCTCAGCATGGAAAAGCACATCATATGATCTGGAAGACAGGCAGCCACACACAGGTGTAACATAACCTTCCCTGACGCTCGTTCTCCTGGTCTTTCCTTCCCCCTCTCTCCATCTAGATTCCCACAGCAGCAGAGAGGATGGAGAGCGGGGGAAGGAAAGACCAGGAGAACGAGCGTCTGGGAAGGTTATGTTACACCTGTGTGTGGCTGCCTGTCTTCTGGATCGTTTGATAAGCTTCCCCATGCAGAGGATTAGGTCTTTATTCAGCCCATCCACATACTGCACAGCTATCCAGGGAGAGGAGGTGAGCGCTGGGGGGGGGGGGGGTTCCAGAGGAGCTGGGCAGGACCAGAAGAGCACGGGGGAAGAACCAGAAGAGCACGGGGGAGGGGACAGACATCTGACTCAACAGCTATGGCCTGGGAGTTTCTCACTTTCCTGACTAATTGTGTACCATTACTGGGGGGGCCAACTGATTCTTTGCCCCGGGTGAAAGAATGTCTAGCTTCGCCACTGGATGTGTCTGTCCAAATTTGTTAAATTATCAAGTTCACTGGCAAGCTGGGTCCAACTGTGGCACCTAATGGACTGTGCAGCCATGTTTATTCATACTATGAGGGAAGACCATGTAAATGGTGATGCCTATTGCAATGTCTGGCTCTTTGTTTCTGGGGTCTCAAAAGTGCTTTAAAGAACCTTTGTCACAGGGAGGGGGTAAACTGCTTCCTGTATGCGATGTAGGCAACTAGAGGTCCCAAACCTTCCCAACATGGTCGAATGCCTCCTGTTCTAACAGCCAAAGCTCTGAAATTTCAAGATTCGTGTTCTAGCTTGACACCTCCCCAACATTTTCCTTTTGGCTAATCCCTAATAATAGGTAGCGTTATTGGCTAATGGGAATGTACAGGAGCCAGAAAGGGATAAACAAGTTTTGGCAATATCTGGACGTGCCAAAGCTTTGACTGCCAAAATGGCCCAGGATTCAGCCATGACAGGTTCTGACAAAAATGTAACCTTGATGTAATATATGGCCAAAAAAATTTTAAAAATTAAGTGGGCTCCATAGACCCCTTACCTCAACCCTATATGAACACTTTCGAGATGAATTGAGATACCCATTGACAGCTAGGTCTTTTCCAACATCAATATCTGACCTCAAAAATGCTCTGTTTGGCTTAATTGACTTACTGTAAGTTCCACAGCCATACTTGAAAATCTGCCATTGTTCTTCCCAGAACAATGAAGAGTATTGTAACCACAAAAGGGGCTACTCCATGTTTCCCATAGTTTTGGAATAGAATGTCCAACAAGCTCATGTGGGTGTGATGGTACCTAACCTTTGGCCATATAGTGTGCTTGCACCAGTTCCCCTCACCTCCCCCCTCCAAGAACAGTAAGGCGTATTCCCAGTTTGCTTAAAGTGCCCAATATACATGTGTAGAATCTCTAATGAAACCTGGATCATTAAAAAAAAACCTGAAAATTGATTATCGGAGACATTTATATGAAAGCACATTGCTTTGTGACTGGGCTGCTTCCAGATGCTTCCTATCTGTACTAATTTGCTAGGTTTTGCTGTCACAATTAATACACGTTTTCATGGCAAACCTAAAACCCTCAGTTTGTATTTCTCTACACAATTTATGTGCTTAGTTATACTTTAAATGCATGCTAAATTCAAATCTGTGCGCAGTCAAGCCGCAAAGCACTGTACATCCGCAGCGAGTATTATTCGTAGAGTCTCTTTTCTCCATCGTTTTGGTGAGTAATGGGATATGATCCACGCACGCTGGAGTTTAAAGCCATATTGAGAGCTCAGCGCTCTTCTGTCTTAATCCTGGCACTGCGGAGAAATCCATTAGAGACAGAAAATGTCCCCACTGAAGGGAAATTGTTCTAGAGCTCGGCTTACATTAAAGAGGCGCTAAAAAAAATAACGTTTTTATATATAAGCTTCATGACAAAGATGCTGCCATATTTTCATGGCATTTATCTAGTTAGTTTTGCTGCCTTTTTAAATAGTTGATCAAGTTGAGACTGCACTTTAAGGGCTCGCAATAAACTTTTGCTAGCTAACAAGGAAGCTCCAGATGATGTTGTAATTCTATTGCACATTGCAGCTCACAGAAGCTTCAGGAAAAAAACATCTGCATGCAGAGAACCTAAAAATTATATATATATTTTTTTTTATGAAATGGATTACCTAATATACAAACATGACTTCAGTCTATACATGCAAACCATTATCCATATTGGCCTAACTGTGTATCCAAGTTGGGACAATCCATCCAAGACATTAGAACATGGTTGACTTGCCTATCCTTTGGTGTTGATGAACAGTTGTGTGAAAAATTATTTGTCCCTTTTCTGATTATTTGCATATTTGTCACACTTAAATGACTCGGATCATCAAGCAAATTGTATTATTACACAAAGATAACCTGAGTAAATACAAAATGCAGTTTTTAAATTTTATGGTTTTATTTTATTTGTTTCTAATCTGTTCCTGAATTTTTTTTAGATCATGGCATGATGTATGGCTTTTTGTGATCTGTTAGCATGCTTCACTTTTTCAGACAGCTTCTATTTATGTCATTTCTTGATTCAACAGGTCTGGTAGTAATCAGGCCTGGGTGTGGCAAGTGAAATTTAAATCTGCTTACCCAAAAATGGTGGTTAATCACAGTTCATTCATGATTCAGCATGGGAGGGGGCAATTACTTTTTCTCATAGGGCCAGGCAGGTTTGAACAGCTTTTTTCCCCATAATGAAATAATTAAACTGCATCTTGGACTTACTCTGGTTAGCTTTGTGTAATATTACTACCGTATAGGTCCAATTTTTCAGCCCTTTTTTTTGGGCTGAAAGTGTCCCCCTCGACTTATACTCGAGTCACCGCCGTCTGTCTGCATGATCAGCGTGTCATGCAGGCAGACGGCGGCCGGCGTGTGATGATAGTGTTCGGCGGCTATTCCAGCTTTCAAAAGCCGTGCCTCCTGCTCGTCTGTGATGGGCTGAACAGCTGTCAGTGTACAGCCTATCACGGACATTCTCTCATCCTCGTCCGTGGTATGAGAATGAGAGAATGTCCGTGATAGGCTGACCGCTGACTGCCTATCACAGACGAGGAGGCGTGGCTTTTGAACTGTGGAATGGCCGCCGAACACTATCAGCACATGCTGACCGCCGTCTGAGGATGGAGATCGCCACAGGGAGGCTGCACAGGACACAGGACATGTACAGGACACATGCACACAGGGACACAGGACACACATGTACAGGACACACATGTACAGGACACACATGTACAGGACACAGGACACATGCACAGGGTACAGGTAGGCTGCACAGGACACAGGGAGGCATGCAGCTGCAGATGGGCATTGTTGACCCTCTGCATTTCTCATCCTCGTCTTATATTCAGGTCAATACATTTTTCCCAGTTTTTTGTGGTAAATTAGGGGCCTCGACTTATACTCGGAACAACTTATACTCGAGTATATACGGTATTTGTTTGATCTGATCCATTTAAGTGTGAGAAATATGCAAAAAAATAAAAATCATGAAGGGGCAAATACTTTTTCACACAAGCAGTGTTAATTTTGGCAACTAAAACATTTTAGTCGACTAAATGATTACTATTTTAGTTGACTAAAATACGACTAAAACAATTGAGATGACTAAAATGGGACTAAAAGTAAATTGAAATTTGACTTCAAAATTGACACTGGTCTGTAGTGTATGTTCGTACCTCAATACCTTAAATAATATGAGATTTTTCACTCCAGCAGTATATAATGAGTTTGGAAATTGTAGCAAAATGTTAACTAAATGCATTACAATTTAATTACACCCATTAGATTTTAGATGACTAAAATTAGTTTTAGTCGACTAAAATGTACTGGAGATTTAGTCGACTAAAACAATTGCAGAAGACTAAAATGGGACTAAAACTAAAATGCCATTTTAGTCCTAAGACTAAAACTGAATCGAAATTTGCTGCCAAAATTAACACTGCACACAACTGTACACTATATTACCAAATGTATTGGGACGCCTGCCTTTACACGCAGATGAACTTTAATCCCAGTCTTAGTCCGTAGGGTTCAATATTGAGTTGGCCCACTCTTTACAGCTATAACAGCTTCAACTCTTCTGGGAAGGCTGTCCACAAGGTTTAGGAGTGTGTCTATGGGAATGTTTGACCATTCTTCCAGAAGTGCATTTGTGAGGTCAGGCACGACGTGGATGAGAAGGCCTGGCTTGCAGTTTCTGCTCTAATTCATCCCAAAGGTGTTTATCAGGTTTAGGTCAGGACTCTGTGCAGGCCAGTCAGGTTCCACCACCCAAACTCCCTCATCCATGTCTTTATGGACCTTGTTTGTGCACTGGTATGCAGTCATGTTGGAACAGGAAGGGGCCATCCCTAAACTGTTCCCACAAAGTTGGGAGCATGAAATTGTCCAAAATGTCTTGGTATGCCGACACCTTAAGAGTTCCTTTGAATGAAACTAAGGGACCCAGCCCAACCCATGAAAAACAACCCCCACCATAATCCCCCCTCCACCAAATGATTTGGACTAGTGCACAAAGCAAGGACCATAAACACATGGATGGATGAGTGAGTTTGTGGTGGAGGAACTTGACTGGCCTGCACAGAGTCCTTACTTCAACCCAACAGAACACCTTTGGGATAAATTAGAGCAGAGACAGCGAGCCAGGCCTTCTTGTCCACATCCATGCTTGACTTCACAAATGTGCTTCTGGAAGAATGGTCAAACATTCCCATAGACACACTCCTAAACCTTGTGGACGGCCTTCCCAGAAGAGTTGAAGCTGTTATAGCTGCAAAGGGTGGGCCAACTCAATATTGAACCCTACGGACTAAGACTGGGATGCCATTAAAGTTCATGTGTGTGTAAAGGCAGGTGTCACCATACTTTTGGTATTATTGTATGTAACATTGATATGCTAAGCAAAAGTACAATTTTTTTACCTGCCTTGTCTCCATAGCAAGTTTTTATACAAAGAACAAAAAAAGACAATAAAAACTAGGGTTAAAAAAACATCGCCCAAAGGTAAGGGGTTATTATTCCTGACTCCTGCCAAGTAGAAAATGTCTTAATCCAGAAGGTTAGGAAGGGGATAGGGAAAAGAGGTAAAAGTAGGCAAGGGGGCATGAACAAGAAGAAATGAAGTATGAAGGAATAGGAAGGGGATATAGTCATAAATGTTTAGCTCCATCTTTGTTGTAGAGAAGGGTTAAAAACCTATGGAACTAATCTGCTGTTGCTGGGAATCGGGTTGCTACTTGTCTGCTAAAAATGGTACTTCTTGCCACAGTAATACATTGGGACGGAAAGTATTCAGACCCCCCTTAAATGTTTCACTCTTTGTTATATTGCAGCCATTTGCTAAAATCATTTAAGTTCATTTTTTTCCTCATGAATGTACACACAGCACCCCATATTGACAGAAAAACACAGAATTGTTGACATTTTTGCAGGTTTATTAGAAAAGAAAAACTGAAATATCACATGGTCCTAAGTATTCAGACCCTTTGCTGTGACACTCATATATTTAACTCAGGTGCTGTCCATTTCTTCTGATCATCCTTGAGATGGTTCTACACCTTCATTTGAGTCCAGCTGTGTTTGATTATACTGATTGTATTTAATTAGGAAATCCACACACCTGTCTATATAAGACCTTACAGCTCACAGTGCATGTCAGAGCAAATGAGAATCATGAGGTCAAAGGAACTGCCTGAAGAGCTCAGAGACAGAATTGTGGCAAGGCACAGATCTGGCCAAGGTTACGAAAATTTTTTTGCTGCACTTAAGGTTCCTAGGAGCACAGTGGCCTCCATAATCCTTAAATGGAAGACGTTTGGGACGACCAGAACTCTTCCTAGAGCTGGCCGTCCGGCCATATCGGGGGAGAAGAGCCTTGGTGGGAGAGGTAAAGAAGAACCCAAAGATTACTGTGGCTGAGCTCCAGAGATGCAGTCGGGAGATGGGAGAAAGTTGTAGAAAGTCAACCATCACTGCAGTCCTCCACCAGTCAGGGCTTTATGGCAGAGTGGCCCGACGGAAGCCTCTCCTCAGTGCAAGACACATGAAAGTCCGCATGGAGTTTGCTAAAAAAACACCTGAAGGACTCCAAGATGGTGAGAAATAAGATTCTCTGGTCTGATGAGACCAAGATAGAACTTTTTGGCCTTAATTCTAAGTGGTATGTGTGGAGAAAACCAGGCACTGCTCATCACCTGTCCCATCACGCTGTGGGGGTGTTTTTCAGCTGCAGGGACAGGACGACTGGTTGCAATTGAGGGAAAGATGAATGCGGCCAAGTTTAGGGATATCCTGGACGAAAACCTTCTCCAGAGTGCTCAGGACCTCAGACTGGGCCGAAGGTTTACCTTCCAACAAGACAATGACCCTAAGCACACAGCTAAAATAACGAAGGAGTGGCTTCACAACAACTCCGTGACTGTTCTTGAATGGCCCAGCCAGAGCCCTGACATAAACCCAATTGAGCATCTCTGGAGAGACCTAAAAATGGCTGTCCACTAGGGATGAGCTTCGAGTTCGAGTCGAACTCATGTTCGACTCGAACATTGGCTGTTCGCAAGTTCGCCGAACACCGAACAATTTGGGGTGTTCGCGGCAAATTCGAATGCCGCGGAACACCCTTTAAAAGTCTATGGGAGAAATCAAAAGTGCTAATTTTAAAGGCTTATATGCAGGTTATTGTCATAAAAAGTGTTTGGGGACCTGGGTCCTGCCCCAGGGGACATGGATCAATGCAAAAAAAAGTTTTAAAAACGGCCGTTTTTTCAGGAGCAGTGATTTTAATAATGCTTAAAATCAAACAATAAAAGTGTAATATCCCTTTAAATTTCGTACCTGGGGGGTGTCTATAGTATGCCTGTAAAGGGGCGCATGTTTCCCGTGTTTAGAACAGCCTGACAGCAAAATGACATTTGGAAGGAAAAAACTCATTTAAAACTACCCGCGGCTATTGCATTGCCGTCAATACACATAGAAGTTCATTGATAAAAACGGCATGGGAATTCCCCACAGGGAAACCCCGAACCAAAATTTAAAAAAAAAAAAATGAAGTGGGAGTCCCCCTAAATTCCATACCAGGCCCTTCAGGTCTGGTATGGATATTAAGGGGAACCCCGGCCAAAATTTAAAAAAAAAAATGACGTGGGGTTCCCCCTAAATTCCATACCAGACCCTTCAGGTCTGGTATGGATTTTAAGGGGAACCCCGCGCCAAAAAAAAACAAAAAAACGGCGTGGGGTTCCCCCAAAAATCCATACCAGACCCTTATCCGAGCACGCAACCTGGCAGGCCGCAGGAAAAGAGGGGGGGACGAGAGTGCGGCTCCCCCCCCTCCTGAACCGTACCAGGCCACATGCCCTCAACATTGGGAGGGTGCTTTGGGGTAGCCCCCCAAAACACCTTGTCCCCATGTTGATGAGGACAAGGGCCTCATCCCCACAACCGTGGCCGGTGGTTGTGGGGGTCTGCGGGCGGGGGGCTTATCGGAATCTGGAAGCCCCCTTTAACAAGGGGACCCCCAGATCCCGCCCCCCCCGTGTGAAATGGTAAGGGGGTACTTACCCCTACCATTTCACTAAAAAAGTGTCAAAATAGTTAAAAATGACAAGAGACAGTTTTTGACAATTCCTTTATTTAAATGCTTCTTCTTTCTTCCTTCATCTTCTTCTTCTTCTGGTTCTTCTGGCTCTTCTGGTTCTTCCTCCGGCGTTCTCGTCCAGCATCTCCTCCGCGGCGTCTTCTATCTTCTTCTCCTCGGGCCGCTCCGCACCCATGGCATTGGGGGGGAGGCTCCCGCTCTTCTCTTCATCTTCTTCTTCATCCTCTTCTCTTCTTCCTTCTTCTCTGTTTCTCTTCTTAATTTTCTTCTCCGGGCCGCTCCGCATCCATGCATGGAGGGAGGCTCCCGCTGTGTGACGGCGTCTCCTCATCTGACGGTTCTTAAATAACGGGGGGCGGGGCCACCCGGTGACCCCGCCCCCTCTGACGCACGGTGGCTTGACGGGACTTCCCTGTGACGTCACGGGGAATGCCACAGGGAAGTCCCGTCATGTCCCGTGCGTCAGAGGGGGCGGGGTCACCGGGTGGCCCCGCCCCCCGTTATTTAAGAACCGTCAGATGAGGAGACGCCGTCACACAGCGGGAGCCTCCCTCCATGCATGGATGCGGAGCGGCCCGGAGAAGAAAATTAAGAAGAGAAACAGAGAAGAAGAGAAGAAGGAAGAAGATGAAGAAGAAGATGAAGAGAAGAGCGGGAGCCTCCCCCCAATGCCATGGGTGCGGAGCGGCCCGAGGAGAAGAAGATAGAAGACGCCGCGGAGGAGATGCTGGACGAGAACGCCGGAGGAAGAACCAGAAGAGTCAGAAGAACCAGAAGAAGAAGAAGATGAAGGAAGAAAGAAGAAGCATTTAAATGAAGGAATTGTCAAAAACTGTCTCTTGTCATTTTTAACTATTTTGACACTTTTTTAGTGAAATGGTAGGGGTAAGTACCCCCTTACCATTTCACACAGGGGGGGGGGGCCGGGATCTGGGGGTCCCCTTGTTAAAGGGGGCTTCCAGATTCCGATAAGCCCCCCGCCCGCAGACCCCCACAACCACCGGCCACGGTTGTGGGGATGAGGCCCTTGTCCTCATCAACATGGGGACAAGGTGTTTTGGGGGGCTACCCCAAAGCACCCTCCCAATGTTGAGGGCATGTGGCCTGGTACGGTTCAGGAGGGGGGGGCCGCACTCTCGTCCCCCCCTCTTTTCCTGCGGCCTGCCAGGTTGCGTGCTCGGATAAGGGTCTGGTATGGATTTTTGGGGGAACCCCACGCCGTTTTTTTTTTTTTTTTTTTTGGCGCGGAGTTCCCCTTAAAATCCATACCAGACCTGAAGGGTCTGGTATGGAATTTAGGGGGAACCCCACGTCATTTTTTTAAAAAAATTTTGGCCGGGGTTCCCCTTAATATCCATACCAGACCTGAAGGGCCTGGTATGGAATTTAGGGGGACTCCCACTTCATTTTTTTTTTTTTTTTTAATTTTGGTTCGGGGTTTCCCTGTGGGGAATTCCCATGCCGTTTTTATCAATGAACTTCTATGTGTATTGATGGCAATGCAATAGCCGCGGGTAGTTTTAAATGAGTTTTTTCCTTCCAATTGTCATTTTGCTGTCAGGCTGTTCTAAACACGGGAAACATGCGCCCCTTTACAGGCATACTATAGACACCCCCCAGGTACGAAATTTAAAGGGATATTACACTTTTATTGTTTGACTTTAAGCATTATTAAAATCACTGCTCCTGAAAAAACGGCCGTTTTTAAAACTTTTTTTTGCATTGATCCATGTCCCCTGGGGCAGGACCCAGGTCCCCAAACACTTTTTATGACAATAACTTGCATATAAGCCTTTAAAATTAGCACTTTTGATTATTCATGTTCGTGTCCCATAGACTTTAACGGTGTTCGCGTGTTCGAGCAAACTTTTTTCCTGTTCGCATGTTCTGGTGCGAACCGAACAGGGGGGTGTTCGGCTCATCCCTACTGTCCACCAACGTTTACCATCCAACCTGACAACTGGAGAGGATCTGCAAGGAGGAATGGCAGAGGATCCCCAAATCCAGGTGTGAAAAATTGCTTGCATCTTTCCCAAAAAGACTCATGGCTGTCCCCACTGTAAATGGGAAAGAGTTCTGGTATCTTGTTTACTTTATCAAACCCATCATCTTGCTTTCTGCTAATTCACTTCTAATAGAGTTATGAAGGTTGGGGGCTATAGGTAGAGCAGATGATGGAGTATGCATGGTAAAACCCATATAGAGATTGGACCTCAGTTTCCTCCATGAACTCCTCCTCACACACAAGTTTTAATAGAATGAATTATACCTACCTTCGTTATTACAGGTATTTATATAACCTACTCTATCCCTGTCCTTCAGGAGCTTACAAACAAGGTCACTATCTCACATGCATACTGTACATACACATACAAGGTAGGACGGAAAACAGAGTGAATCTACACAAGCAAAGGGGAGGAACATGCAAATGTCATGCCTATTTCTCCAAGGCAGAGGTACTAACCACTAAGTCCTAATTCCAGGTGTATTCTGGATAGTCGCATAACACGGGTGGTGAGGAGGATAGCTGGGCACAGGAGCTCCCTCATTTCTATAGCCTACACTTGTCAAATATACATAGCGAACCACGTGTTTTTGCATTTTTAATTTAAGACCAAATTTATTATACAGGATTTATAGAATGCCAAAAGTTTACGCAACACTTTGCAACATAAGAGCAGACCGTATAATTACAATACAGTTTAATACAGGAAGAATCAGAGGTCCCTGCTCATCAGAGCTTACAATCTAAGAGGGAGGGTCAAGAAATATGAATGGCAAAAAACTGTGGGGGATGGGCTGGTGGGGGAAATAAATTTAGTCGTTGGGTGGGGGCACGATAGGTATCTCTGAAGAGAAGAGTTTTCAAGGATTGTCTAAAAGTGGACAAAGTAGGTGATAGTTGGACAGATTGGGGTAGGGAGTTCCAGAGGATGGGAGAGGCTCTGGAGAATCCCTGGAGGTGAGCATGGGAGGAGGTGACAAGGGAGCTAGAGAGCAGGAGGTCTTGGAAGGAACATAGAAATTAAATTGTGACATAAAAAAGTGAACTGAGGGGGCGTGGCTTAGCTATGGCCGAGTGAAGACGTGCTTTGGAGGAGCTCCCTGTCCAACTCGGCCTACACGGATCACAAGACGCCTTTTTGCTCCAGTAATCACGGCATGAGCAACCCCAAACGATACAGAACGAGATCGTCGTCCCGGGGAACCCATCACCGGACCACTCAGACGGGCATCCCACACTTTTTCAGAGGTCAGGCGGACCTATCTCCCGACGCCATTGCTGCCGCGCCACGTGGGCCCAAAACTCCTCCGCGCTGCACGGAAACCCCGATGGCTTCCTCCACACAGAACCCGACGCCCTTACTCCTTTCGGGCACGCCAGCCTTACTCTGCACGGAGATGGAGAGACACCCGACCAGCCAACCCATCCTGGAAGAAGACCTCCGCAGCATGCTCAGGGCTCTCCCCACAAGAGCGGACCTGGAGGCCCTGCCCACGAGAGCGGACTTCGAAACTATGATCCTAAGGATCGAGGAGGCACACAGGAAAGACATTCAAGAAGTAAGAGATGACTTACAAAGTGTGGAGGCCAGAGTCACCTCGGGCGAATCTAAGATTGCTGCTCTGGAGGTGAGGATGCAGGCGATGGAGCACTCACAGCGGACGCATACTCTGGAAGCTCAGGACATGCAGCTCCACCTGGAGGAATTGGAGGACCGTAGCCGCCGCAACAACCTGCGGCTACGGGGGATACCAGAGGCCACGGGACCGGAGGACTTGGCGGCGACGGCGACAGCGATCTTCCAGAACCTACTGGACCATCCGCCGCCACATCTGGAGATCGACAGGATCCACCGCACCCTAGGCCCAAAGCCCTCTGACCCAGATAGACCGCGGGATGTTCTATGTCGTATTCACCGCTTTGCACAGAAGGAGACTCTGCTAAGAAAAGCATGGGACCAGGGAGAGATAGAATTCGACGGGGCCCGCATCCAAATTTTGCCTGACCTGTCGAGGGCCACGTTACAGCGCCGCACCATGCTGAAGCCCATCTTGGAACTAGCAAGAAGACATGGCTGCACGTACAGATGGGGCTACCCGCTAGCAGTGACTTTCCGTAATGATCGGGCCCACTACACACTACGCACCCCAGCAGATCTACCGTCCCTCTTTGACTTCATGGGGGCGGATCCGATACAGGTCCCGAATTGGCTATCGAAGATCCCACGGCCAACCGGCCGCTCGGGCCTAAACACGAGCAGAATCAACCCGTCTACCCGCACACAGAGGTCCCGAGGGAGATCCCGCGCCAGACCAGAGAACGGTGCACGTGAGTCTTGAGTCTGCTGTGAGTAACCGTGGTCATTGTGTTTACCACACACCTACTCCTTTTATCAGTTACAGTTGGGCATTCTACACCCATTTTGTTTGGTGACCCCCGAATCAGTTGGCATTCATACCTGATCCAGGTGGTTTGTAAGCCGCCGACTGTCCCCTGCACCCCTGTGGGCGATCGGGCTGTGCCTGCTCCCCTGCCCCATGAGGCATGCTGTGTCCCGTTTGCGTGCCTGCCAGGGCCTCTCCTGAACCACCTATCCCCCTCCGGTTGGACACAGCAAGGGACAAAATAGACCTGGGAAAAGTCCATGGGGTAACTGGAAAATTCCTGGGACCTACCTGGCGGCACCCCCCCCCCCCTTTTTACCCTGGACTGTCACCTGATCAGACGATATGCTTGGGGGTTGTGTTCGTCCTACCCCCCCCACCCCCATCCTCTCGTACACCCTGTGGTTGAAATAAGCAGTGAAGTCAGAACATATTGGTTACTCCCGACCAGCGTTGGGGGATGTGGGTGGCTGCACTGGGAACGTTATCACACTGCAAGATCTACTGGCAACAAACAAGTTCGGTGAATTTTCGGAGGTGTATGTCGGCCTTGGGAGACGTGGGGGTCTCTGGCTGGTCTTTTGGGGGGAGAGGGGAGGGGGACACGGTAAGGGGGTACTGAGTGGGGAATATAGCAGTGCCTCTGAGTAGTAGGACACAGATGATATGTAAGAAGATGTTGACCCGTACAGGTGGTGTCTTGAATAGGATGGAGAGATGAAGGCTGTGCGTTACACTGACTGCAGTGGGATGTAGTAAATAACATGTTTTTTGCTGCTGGAACCAGCAGCACAACGCGCAGTCCTTGCATCGCTGGATTATTACCGGCAGCCATCACCCGTTAAAACAACATTTTGTACGGGGTTTGCTGAAAATCATCAGAGGGGTTGTACCACCAATATTACACTCATGCAGGGTGGGAGTGCCGGTTAAGCGGGTTCATAACCCAACTAGATGAGTAGGATTGAAAGTTTTACACGGTTGTTTATAGACTGCTAGTTTACCGGTAGCATGTAATGTCTACAGTGATGCTCATGTCACACAGAAAGTATTCTCATACATAACTTCACAGTTTTAGTTTGTAGATATGCTACGAAAGTTAAAGTTTTGTTTACCTGGAGTACCAATTATATCATAGATCCGGGGGCTTGGGGAGGACATAGCCCTCCTCCCGAGGCCCTGGCTTGACACTTCCCCACTTAGGAAAACGACTACACCCAGTTAATACTGGTGTGCGTGGAAGAATATCTTCAGTTTATAGTAATCATCCATTCTTTGTATTGGACGTTCGGGAGGATTTTTCTCCTCGACGCCTGCTGCAAACAGAGTGGACCTTTGCCTCTTTCTAAACTTCTCCCCCCTTTCTAATTAACCACTTTTCCTCCCCCTCACCTTCCCCCCTTCTACCCCTCCCTATACCTATAAACGGTTCTCGCGGACATGGGGGTACTCAATGTGGTCACCCTTAATGCAAAGGGACTGAACGTCCCGGAAAAACGGAGAATGCTTCTAAACGAAATGAGACACATGAAAGCAGACATAGTGCTCATACAAGAGACACACTTCAGGGAAGACAAGTTCCCAATTCTAAAAAATAGGTACTACCCGACTGCATATCACTCCACCCACATAGCCGCTAAATCCAGGGGAGTATCTATCCAGATTTCCGCATCTATACCGTGGACATTGGTAGACAAAAAGTCAGACCAGGCAGGAAGGTTCCTTTTCATAAAAGGCCTGATAGGTAGCACCAAGGTGACCATCGCTAATTTTTACGCCCCAAATGAACACCAAGACACATTCATGAAATGACATCTCAAAACACTACAGAATTTCTCTGAGGGCCAGTTGATTGTGGGTGGTGATCTTAACATCCCCTTGATCCCGGCAGAAGATACCTCGACAGGCTCTTCCTCTGTCACACGTGGCACCCTCAGGGAAATGTCCCTAGCCCTCCATACGGCACAGCTAATAGACACCTGGCGCCTCTTTCATCCCGGGGAACGAGACTACACTTTCTTCTCCCGACCACATCAGGTGTATTCTCGTATTGACTTTCTCCTGGTCCCACACAACCAACTCCGGGCCATCAAACACACAGCCATCGGTTCCATTACATGGTCCGACCATGCCCCAGTATCCATGCAATACGACCTCACAGACTATTTCAAGAGTCAAAGGAAACCCTGGAGACTAAATGAAAGTCTTTTACAAGACCCAGCCACAGTAGTAGACGTCACAAAAGAGATTTCACATTACTTCCACACTAACACCGTAGAAGAGACTGACTTTGGCCTAACATGGGAAGCACATAAAGCGGTGATCCGCGGAGTGCTTATTAAGCATGGGTCAAGAATTAAAAAACAAAAGTCAGCGCAATTGGCATCACTGTTTGACAAACTCCATAAACTAGAATCTGCCCACAAAATGACGCCGACTAGACCCCTGGGTAGCGAACTTGATACGATACGCACGCAAATAACAGACCTACTCCAATTCAAAGCTAAGGCAGCTCTTCAGATCTCCCGGAAAAAAATATACGAATCGGGTAACAAGTGTGGCAGACTCCTAGCCCAATCTCTCAAAGCACAAAACACGGCATCATACATCCCACACATTAACTCTCCTACGGGACGAAGAGCTGCCTTACCACAACAAATCACGCAAGAATTTAGATCATATTACGAAAACCTATATAACTTAAACATGACTCAACCTTCTCCAGAGAAAATTGCAGAATACCTAGCGAACTCCAAATTGCCATCCCTATCGACTGAGACGAGAGACATACTGGACGAACCCATTACTCTGACAGACATACAATTGGCGATAAAAAATACTAAACAAGGGAAAGCTCCCGGACCTGACGGACTCACACTCCAATATTACAAGACACTACTCCCATCATTAGGACAATACCTAACTAAACTATTCAATGACATAGGCAAAGGGAAACCTCTACACAAGGACACACTACAGGCCCAAATAACTGTAATCCACAAAGAAGATAAAGACCCGACCCAATGTGGCAGCTACCGTCCTATATCCCTACTAAACACAGATCTGAAGCTTTTCACAAAAATCCTGGCCACCAGACTACAACAACACATAACCAGCTTAATACACCTAGACCAGGTGGGATTCGTCCCTACCAGAGAGGCGAGGGACAACACCACTAAGGTCCTGAACCTACTCTATCACGCCACTAAAACAGCCACACCGATGGTCTTGCTCAGTACAGATGCTGAAAAAGCATTCGACCGGGTGAACTGGTCGTTTATGCTTTCCACATTGAAACACATTGGCCTGGGCGACTCCATGGTAAACTGGATTTCAGCACTATACGCAACACCGACGGCTAGAGTAAGGGTGAACGGAGTAACGTCCGATGCTTTCCAGATCACGAATGGTACAAGACAGGGCTGCCCACTCTCCCCCCTCCTTTTTGCACTATCACTGGAACCATTCCTCTGCCACATAAGACTTAACCCGGACATAACCGGCCCTATCTTAGACAATACTCAATATAAAATTTCAGCATACGCTGACGATTTGATGTTTTCCTTAACAAACCCGATGATATCCCTTCCAAACTTGCTAAAAGAATTCTCCGAATACGGGTCCATAGCCTACCTAAAAATCAATTGGGCCAAATCAGAAGCTATGAGCGTAGGTATCCCTGACTCAATGCTCAAGACCCTTAAAGCCAGTTTTAAACTGAAATGGACAGACAAAGCCCTAAAATATCTGGGCACGTTTATCCCCCAAACAATGACAAAGCTGTATGAAGTGAATTTCCCCCCATTAATTACGAAAATAAAAACACTGTTGAATTCTTGGCAATCGGGACTTCACTCTTGGGTGGGACGTGGTAACATTCTGAAAATGTCTATTTTACCCAAAATATTATACCTAATGCAAGCCATTCCGATACGTATTCCCCCCGGTTTTTTCAAGCAAATCCAAACAATATTTACTGAATTTGTATGGGCTAAGAAAAAACCCCGCCTGCCGCACAAATTACTTGTCCTCCCCAAATCGCACGGGGGGTTAGCGATACCCGACATACGCGCTTACCACCAAGCAATACACCTGGGCAGACTCATAGACTGGCGCAGACATAGGGAGACTAAATTATGGACCCACCTTGAGCAATCCCACACCTGTATTCCGTTGGGAGGTACACCTTGGTGCTACTCTAGTCTACCTAGGGAACTTAAACAACACCCTCTGATAGGCAACACAGCCAGAATCTGCGCTAAATTAATCTCCAAACCACACATCTCATCTCGGAACTCACCTCTAGTCCCAATTATAGGACATCCCCTGTTCACCCCTGGACTACAGGACAGAGTCTTTCGGTTATTAGGGGAATCTGGAATTCACTCGGCCCTACATTTCAGCACAGGAGGGGTTTGGAAAACATACACGGAACTATCTAGCCCGCAAGGGTTATTCCGCCTGGATTTCATGCGTACTCTTCAACTTGGACACTTCCTCCACTCTATTACACCCCCCGCAGACGTAGACCAAGGACTCACAACCCTAGAAGAAATCTGCTCTAACACAGGTACTCTACCACATACAATATCACTAATGTACAGCCTCCTGATCACACCCCCCTCAGACTACATACCCCCGGGTCTGACCAAGTGGGAAGAAGAGTTGGGTTGCAGCTTTAACCTCACACAGAGACAACGCATTCTTCGCTTCACACACAAGTCTTCCATCTGCGCTAAAACCCAAGAAACTAACTATAAAATTCTTTCTAGGTGGTACAAAACCCCGACACTCCTACACAAAATATTCCCTACCACATCTGAAGAGTGTTGGAGATGTCTGAGGGACAAGGGAACCCTGTTACACATTTTCTGGTCATGCCCTAAGCTTTCACGGTTCTGGAAGGTTGTACACGAGACGATACAATTGTTTACAGACAGGATAATTCCGAAAGATCCGGCACTCTTTCTACTACACGCCACTGACATACCAGACAAAGTATACAAACGATCAGTCATACGACATTTGTTAGATGCAGCCAGAGCTTGCATACCTCTCTGCTGGAAGCTCACCACACCACCGTCTATTGACATGTGGCTTAGCAAGGTAGAAGACATAAAGCAAATGGAGGACCTGATCCATACGGCACAACATAGGGAAGAAGCATTCTCTAAGACATGGCAATTATGGACGATGTTTATATACTCGGCGGCGGGTCAATCTCTGAGAGGTGCAGACGCGTCCCGGTGAGTGTGCAGACACGTGAGTAGTGTCACCAGCACTCTGTGAACAGAGCCGTAGTTAATCGTACTCTGGATATTATATGAGCCCACTTGCCCGCGGGAACCTTCCCCTGTCCCTTCCCCCCCCCAACCCCCTACCTTCCAACTAACCCCCCGCTTTCTCCACCCCCCTCCCTACACTCTCCTTCACCTCTTACTTTCCTCCCTCTCCTCCCTGTCACTCTATCCTCAATCTCTCTTAATTTCTATTCTTAATAAGTAATATAGAAAATAGAGGACCGGCGCAATGGAACCAGCAGTGATTGTTGTCGTACATACACTTCGACCCCATGGTTCAACTTACTATAATCATATAAGAATTGATGTATGGTCTTAGAATGACAAGCTGGATATTGATATGGTGGAAAAGAATTGTGTAAGAATTTATATCTTGATACTTTATCATGTATATGTTCAAACGAATGTATATTTATGTATCTGTGGGCCCATGTGGGCCGTGTTCTTGTCCTAAATAAATAATTAAAAAAAAAAAGTGAACTGAAATGAATGCTAAATCTCATTTGTTAAAAAAATATATATATGTTAGGTTTCTGAAGAAGACACTTGTCTTTTTTCCTCAATTTTATTGACGGCAAGAATACACATTACGCATTGGAACTGGCAAGTAATACATCACAGTTATGAATCACACTCAGGGCCGGCCCTACCATGGAACCATGTTTCCAGGCGGCATTTTAAGAGGAGCGGCAGCCGGCAACACGAGCGCCGCAAAGTTGTCAGGAGTAGTACCGAGTACCCATACTTTAGTAGCCGCCCGGCTGTACTCTACCTGTCAGGAGGAAGTTGGATCAGTCAGCAGGAGCAAGGCTGATCCTGGTCGGCTGTGTGCTGCACTGGTTGCTAGAATCGCCTGCCGCCCGGCGTCTAGCAACCAGTGATGTCAGAGGCTGTGGCCGCCCCAGCATTCAGAGCGCTCAGCCTCCGCGCCCATCTTCTTCAGCGTGGCTCAGAGCCCGGGGGGAAGGGAGCACGTCTGAAGAGAGCTGCCTGTACCTGTGACTGAGTGTGAGCTGAGCAGCTGTCCACAGTCCACCTGCACAGCACCTGCCGCTGCCTAATGTGTTGCAGCCTGTCGCTGTGTCCATGTTCTGAAGGCTCGGCATTGACCCTCACCCTGTCCATTCTGCCACCAGTGAGTTCCCCCTAGCAGCATTGTCTGCAGGAGTCTGAATCCGGGTACTGCAAGTTCACTGCCACACATCACAAGTTGTATGAGACACGAGAGGCCGAGAGGGACTTGCCTTACCCAGCCCTGAATAACCACTTCAGCCCCGGAAGATTTGCCCCCTTAATGACCAGGTCATTTTTTGCGATACAGCACTGCGTCACTTTAACTGACAATTGCGCGGTCGTGTGACGCTGTACCCAAACAAAATTGATGTCCTTTTTTTCCCATAAATAGAGATTTCTTTTGGTGGTATTTGATCGCCTCTGCGTTTTTTTTTTTTTTGCGCTATAAACAAAAAAAAAGCGACAATTTTGAAAAAAATACAATATTTTGTACTTTTTTGTTGTAATAAATATCCCCCTTTTTTTTTTTAAAGCTATTTTTTTCTCAGTTTAGGCTGATCTGTAATATTCTACATATTTTTGTTAAAAAAAAATGACAATAAGCGTATACTGATTGGTTTGCGCAAAAGTTATAGCATTTTTATTATTATTTTTTTTTTACTAGTAATGGCGGTGATCTGCGATTTTTATCGGGACTGCGACATTATGGCGGACACATTGGATACTTTTAACACATTTTTGGGACCATTGGCATCTATACAGAGATCAGTGCTATAAAAATGCACTGATTACTATAAAGATGTCACTGGCTGGGAAGGGGTTAACACTAGGGGGTGATCAAGGGGTTAACTGTGTTCCCTGTGTGTGTTTCTAACTGTAGGGGGAGGGGACTGACCTAGAGGAAATTACAGATTGTGGTTCCTAGCTAATAGGAACTCACGATCTGTCACGCCTCACAGAACGGGGATTTGTGTGTTTACATACACACGTCCCTGTTCTGCCTCTCCTGCCCGCGAACGCTCGTGGCCGACGGTCATCCCGCACGTCAGCCACAAGCATTGGCACCCCCCGCTGTACAGCGGGCGCGTGCGCGCACCTGCTATCCTGATCGTGCCGATCTGCCGCAATAAAATGACAGTGGCTGGTCGGCAAGCGGTTAAGCTATTTTTATAAATAAAGCTATATAAAACAAAATAATACTGGAGTTTGTGGTTTGGATTTGAAGGTAATGGTAATAAATAATAATAATACATTTTAATTATAGTGCACTTTTCATTAAAAGATCTCAAAGTGCTACAGGTTAAAAACAAAAAAGAAAATTGAGCAGTTTATAAAATGAAACAAACATCTACAAGGGACAAAAAACTTTGCTAAAACGAAATGTCTTAAGACCTTTTTTAAAACAGTCAGTAGATTGAGGAGCCCTCAAAGTGTCAGGTAGGGCATTCCACAGACGCGGGGCAGCTGCACAAAAGGCCCTGTCTGCCATTGTCCTGAGTCTAGTTCTGGGTATATGAAGAAGGTTTGAGTGAATGGAACGGAGGGGCCGTGTTGTGTTTAATGGTTTGAGAAGTTCTTTGAGGTAGAAGGGGGCATGCCCATGGATACATTGGTGTGTGAGGAGAGAAACCTTGTACTCAATCCTGGTGGAGACAGGAAGCCAGTGAAGTGAGTGAAGAATGGGGTAATATGCTCATGTTTCCGCACTCTCATCAGGATCCTTACTTCAGAGTTTTGGATGTACTGAAGCCTCTGCAGATTCTTTCTAGGGATCCCAATGAGAAGTGCGTTACAGTAGTCCAGTCTGGAGGAGACAAAAGCATGAACCAGCTTTTCGGCATCTGAGAGGGAGAGAATGGGACGGAGTTTAGAGATATTACGGAGGTGGTAGAAAGAGGTCTTGCATAGGTGATTTATATGGGCTTCAAAAGTGAGTTGGGAGTCCATTTTTACACCAAGATTTGTGACTATTGATGAGAAAGGAGTGTTAAAACCAGAAAAGGTGATGATGATTTGGTCTGGTGAGGAGTGCCAATCAGGATGACTTCAGTTTTGGAACTGTTTAGTTGAAGAAAATGTTGCTCCATCCATACCATTATCTCCTCCAGACAGGTGGTGGTGAGTACCGATAAAGATGACTGTGACGGTGGAGTTTCAGCTGTTGCATTTAAATATAGCTGTGTGTCATCGGCATAGCAGTGGAATGAAATTTTATGGTGGCTGATAATTTGGACAAGGGGGGTAAGGTAGAGAATGACAAGGATGGGGCCAAGAACTGACCCCTGGGGGACACCACAAGTAACTGTATGTGGATTTGCTTTGAAGTGGCCAAGGGAGATGTATTCTGTCCGGTTTGTGAGATATGATTTGAACCAACTGAGAGCTGTGTCATTTAATCCAGTGGTGAGGTGGAGCCGCTTTAAAAGAATGCCCTGGTCAACCGTATCAAATGCAGCAGAAAGGTCCAGGAGAATAAGGAGGGAGGGAGAGCCAGCATCGGATGATATGAGGAGGTCGTTTGTAACTTTGACGAGGGCAGTCTTTGTACTGTGAGCAAAGCTAAAACCGGACTGGAATTTTTCAAAAAGGTTATTACCCTGTTTCCCCGAAAATAAGACCTAGCGTGATTGTCGGTGATGGCTGCAATATAAGCCCTACCCCCTAAATAAGCCCTAGTTAAAGTCCTTGTAGGTCTTATTTTCAGGGTAGGGCTTATTTGGGGGGTAGGGCTTATATAGCAGCCATCACCGACAATCACGCTAGGTCTTATTTTGGGGGAAACAGGGTATGTTTGAGGTGGACCTGAAGGTAAGTGAAAAGTGCTTTCTCAAGTTCATATGAAAGGGAGATTAGAGATGGGCCTATAGTTGGATAGGACTTCCGGATCAAGAGTGGGTTTTTTGAGCAATGGTCTGATAATGGCATTTTTTTTTAGAACAGGGGGAACGTGACCAGTTTGAAGAGAATGACTTATAGCAGCGGTCATCAGGGGACTTAGGACAGTGATATGAGTTTTTACCAGGGAAGTTGGGAGAGGGTCCAGGGGACAGGTGGAGGGTTTCATCTTCCTGACGATGTTCTGCACCTCTTCTGATGACACCTCAGGAAAGCAGTTTAAGGGTTGGGTGACTATATATGTCAGAGGAACAATTTGGGTGGGAGGACCAGAAAGAGCAGAGTGAATATGTGCAATTTTTGATGTAAAAAAATCCATGAATTTATTGCACTGCTCTTCTGTAATAACTCCATCTAATGTCATATCATTTTGCATATGGACAAGGTGCTGTTGCATGTAAATCTGATTTTCTGATCAATTAAATTTTAGTTATGATATAAAATAATGAATGTAGGAGCCTTTTGGTGGGCGTGATTTTTTTTTGGGGGGGGGGGAGGGGTGCGGGGCAGCATTTCATTCTTGGTCCCAGGCAGCACAATGTCTTGGGCCGGACCTGATCACACTACCATATTTACAAAATTACTTTCATCTGCAACATCTTTAACGCCCCCTGCTGGCAGAACACATTAGCACTGTAGGAGGCATTCCCCCGTCAACACTGCCTGTGCTGATGGGGAAATCAAGTCATTTTCTTTCCTGCAACCTGTTATGGAAGAAAGGAAAATCGCATAATCTATGGGCTGCCTAACTCATCAAACCGTATCCTCATGAGGACACTGCTCTCGACAGCTGGCACAGAGCACTTAGTCTTTCATAGGTCATCAAGGTTCTCAGATAATTCTTTATCGGTGCCAATTTGCTTAATGACCTTTCTCCTGAACAACTAATGACCATTGTGCTCAAATATAGATAGACAGTGGTCTCCAAATTGTGGCCTGGGGGGTGGATGTGGCTCTTTGCTTGCCTTTTCTGGGCCCTTTGGACACTGTTTCTCCCACTGACACCGACAATAAGGCTCAATCAACATTGGTGTACTAGTTACATTGTTACATAGTTGGTAAGTTTGAATAAAGGCAATAGTCCATCCAGTTCAACCTGTGTTGGTGTGTGTTTGTGTAGATAATCATTTCCCATATCCCTGTATATTGTGTGCGCTAAGATGCACGTCCAAGAGTCTTTTGAAATTATCAATACTTCCAATTGACACCACTGATTGTGGAAGAGAGTTCCACATCCTTATCAAACTGACAGTGAAAAACCCCCTAAGGTTAAACCACTTCTTCACTAATCTCATTGTGTGGCCACACTCCCTGAGACTGAATAGTTTTCCACCTACACTGGGATCACCATTGAGATATTTTTATATTGCTGTCATATCTCCTCTCAAGCATCTCTTCTCATTTAGCGCTTGTAGTCATTTCTCGTATTTAAGGTCCTCCAGCTCCCTTATTAATTGTGTTGCCCTTCTCTGAATTCTCTCCAGTTCCAGCACATCCTTTCTGAGAATTGGTGACCAGAACTGGACAGAAAACTCCAAATGTGACCGAACCAGAGTTTTATAAATTGGCAGGATTTATGTTTTATCTCTGGAGTAAATCCCTTTTTTAATGCATGCTAATATTCTGCTGGCCTTGCTTGCTGCAGCTTGACAATGCATGGTATTGCTCAGTCTGTCATCTACTAGGAGGCCCAGATCCTTCTCCATCCTGGAATCCCCCAGAGCTTCTCCCCCTAGTAAGTGAGCTGCATTTATATTTTTAACCACCAGGTGCATTACTTTACATTTTTCAATGTTAAACCCCATTTGCCATCTAGTTGCCCACTTCATTCATTTATTGAGATCCTCTTATAAGGTTTGTATATCCTGCTGTGATGTTATTGCACTACATATTTTTTGTGTCGTCAGCAAACACTGAGATTGAGCTATTTATCCTATCCCAGTTCTCTCATTGATGCCACTAATGGGGCACTATTCCTCTCACTGACATCAACAACGGGCACTATTCCTCTCACTGACATCAACAACGGGCACTATTCCTCCCACTGACACCAATTACAGGCACTATTCCTCCCACTGACACCAACAAAAGGGCACTATTCCTCCCCCTGGTAACGAAAATGCATTGTTTACTCCCACTGACGCCAGGACAACTTCTACTCCCAATGGCCACAGTTCACCCACCTAAAGTCTGAAGGACAGGAAGCTGACCCTTTGTTTAGAAAGTTTGGAGACCCCTGTTCTAAGAGCTATATGAACACATAAAAAGGTATTGGCAAGCCCTTCATCATGTAATAGAACTGCCTGTTGGGATAGAGTGAGACATAGCCAGAGCTTGGAAAAGGCTGAAAACCGGGCAATTTCCCTCAACAAATACAGGACTGTTTTTAAGGCAGGGCAAAAGGGGCAGCTGCCCTGGGCCCCATCATTATTGTGGGGCCCAAAGCAGTTGCCTCATACTTGCCAACTATCCTGGTTTAAATTCCCTTTTCCCTTGAAGTTTTAGTCCCATGCTGTGTCCCGATATCTCAGTGTGAAGTTCTGTTACTAATGTCTCCCAGCTTTCCTCTACATGATTCAGAATTTGCCACAGTGTACTGCCTCCTAGCTAATCCCATCCCCCTCCCACTGATCCCAGCCCCCCTCCCCAAGCACTAGATGTCCAGTAACCTCTAGCAACCATTCAGTGAGCAGTATTGATGTACAGTAATCTCTAGCAACCAAACAAGCAGAAGTCATGTGCTGTAACCTCTAGAAAATAAACAGTGACCCATAATGTGTGCTGTAACCTCCAGCAACCAGTCAGTGTGCGGTAATGATACACTGTAACCTCTGGCAACCATCGCAATCATTGCCTGATCTCATTCAGTAAACTGATTTTGAGTCTAGCTGCTATTTATTGTATGTCTCAAAGCATGTGGAGAGCGAAATTGCATGTAGGGGGGCCCAAGAAAATGTTTGCCCAGTGTCCAATCAATATTAAAGATGGCCCTGAACAAATACACTACTAAAGCCTTCATTTTTAGAAAAGGAAGTTTGGGGCCCCCTCTGACAGGGAAGCCCGGGGCAATTTCCCCTTTTGCCCCCTTATAAATCCAGCACTGCCGCCATGAATGTACAGCGGTTTGGTGGCAAGTGGTTAACATAATAGAAATAACCCCTGAAATTGTATTACCATGTTAAAGATTATATGAGATTTAAGTGACTGAGTTTAGTTCTTCTTTAGCATAATGAAACTGAAGCATCAAACTTTGTCATAGAGCTTTTCAGGTAAAATGCAGTCAATGTTAAACTACTTAAGGATGCTCTTATTTAACAGAGTGTTCTAAAACAACACCAGGATACTTAATGTGAAAACATAATAATTTAGTTGTTGATAAAAGAAGTTATATAAGGGTAATGAAAATAGAAAATATTTGTGGTAATACTTTTTACAAAGTACAGAAAAAAAAGCTTGTCTTCACGTAGATGGTGTTTATTGGACGGGTGGGTGATAGGTTTGTGTCCCTCACTGAGAGACACATCCACTTAATAGGGCAACGAAGCTGGTGTAATTACCAAGAAGCAAAAGAAGAATATTAACAAAGAGCAAGCAGATCACTCGTGGGATGGGATCTCATAGAAAAATCTATCTTTATATATGAAAAGGTACTAAAAGCACCATAGGAACTTTGTTAAACTGATAGGTTCCTAATTGGTTTAGTCTTGGTAGTAGCAATGAGTGGTTTTGGCAAAATTTATTTCACAGCACAATTTCACAGAAGAAGTTCTCAATTGGAACGAATGGAAATTAGGTGAAATTTCATGGAGAAAAAACAACTCTTTTTTTTTTTTTTTAATTTAAAGGGTGTGAGTTAGTTAAATGTATTTAGTTTGTTGTTCTTTGTATGTAGCACCCCTTACCCCCTAGAGCAGGGATATGCAATTAGCGGACCTCCAGCTGTTGCAGAACTACAAGTCCCATGAGGCATAGCAAGACTTGTGAAAGCCAAAAGCATGACACCCAGAGGCAGAGGCATGATGGGACTTGTAGTTTTGCAACAGCTGGAGGTCCGCTAATTGCATATCCCTGCCCTAGAGGAAGTTAAGGGGCTCGTAAGTGGCTTGGTGGGCTGACATTTCACCTCTGGGTTGGATTCTTAACTTTTTGTTGGGTATGAAGAATTGGGTGCCAGTCACTTTTGAAAGGGTTAACAGGTTTTATTAGCTCTAAAATACTCTTGAGAGAAAGGTAATAGACACAGCGTACCCAGAAAAGAGCAGACTCCAACCCTACTTACAGCCACGCAGAAAAATGACCTCTAAGCCAGACTGGCGCTTTGTGTCCTTCCAACTGTAAGAAGTTGGGGGACACACCCTCTGCATGAGCCACCAGAATTCCTGTAGTGTTCAAGCATTGGCCTTCTGAATACTTTCCAGCAAACACCCAGGCTACAGCTTCCCTTCTCTAAGTAAATCCTCTGGCCAAGCAGGCTAGGCTTTCAGTCCACAAGCTAAGGTCTTCCTTCTTCAAGCACATGTGTCCACCCCAGGCAGCAGACCTGGGAAGTCAGAGAACCTCACTTCCTCCCCAGGTAAATGAACGAATGGACAGGAGACAGCGGCTCCTCTAAATTCATAAACTGAGCAGAGTAACACACAGGTTACTCAGCTCAGTTTTCACAGGACACAGGAGCGATCTCACTCAGTGTGTCCAATTCAGAAAAGGCAGGGGCCGGTAAATGACCGGTCCCTTCTTCAGCTCACCATCCTGACAGATCCCCACAGCTGGCGGGAGAGGAGAGGAGGGAAGCTGGATGTGGGGGACAAGGGGGAGCGGAAGAGGAGGACAGGGAGCCGAAGAAGAACGGAGGGCAAGGGCGTTGCTAGGGGGTGGCTTTTGGGGCTATAGCCCCGAATCTGGGGGCCATAGCCCTGAGTCTCTCTGAGACAGCCGTGGTCGTGGCCTCTCTGCAGCTGGGCTGCACGTGTGGCGGGCAGCACCAGAGCACGGGAGAGCTGGGCGGGAGAGAGAGCAGAGAGATGACATCATCTCTCACCACCCACCCTGCATCACCGCTGTTCTGCTCTTACTGTGCAGCCACGGGCAGCAGAGAGAAAACATCATCTCACTGCCTGACCTCTCTCTGGTGAGCCTGATGTAAGGAGTGGCTCTCTGGGGACTCTGTGGTAAAGAGGGGCTCTCTGGGAACCCTGAAAGGGGCTCTCTAGGGACCCTGATGTAAAAGGGAGGCTCTCTGGGGACCCTGATGTAAGGGGGAGGCTCTCTGGGGACCCTGATGTAATGGGGGCTCTCTGGGGACTCTGATGTAATGGGGGCTCTCTGGGGACTCTGATGTAAGGGGGAGGCTCTCTGGGGACCCTGATGTAATGGGGGCTCTCTGGGGACTCTGATGTAATGGGGGCTCTCTGGGGACTCTGATGTAAGGGGGAGGCTCTCTGGGAAACCTGAAGTAAAGATAATATATGTAATATACAATGTGTGTGTATATATATATATATATATATATGTATATATACACACACATACATACACACACACGTATATTATATACATGTGCATGCCCGCCCAAGCATATGACTTTCTTTACTTTGCTGCTGTGGGCTCTAGCCCCAGATCTTTTGTAGATCTAGCAATGCCCCTGACGGAGGGGGAGGTGAAAGACACGGAGGGGAGCTGATGAACGAGGGAGAAGAACAGGAGGGTAGAAGAACATGGAGGGGGGCTGGAGGAGGAGGATACAGGGAACAGTCGGGGATAATCGGTGCAGCAGGAGGGACAGCTGTGATCACCGGTCTTCCTGTATAGCTTTTTAGCCGACAGCCGCGGGAGGGAGAGAAGGAGAAGCGGATGTCGGCTATACAGGGAGATCAGTGTTCACAGCTGTCCCTCCTGCTGCACCGATCATCCCTGACTGTGATCCAGGGGACCATCCAGGATCGGGCAGCACTTGCAGGTGTCCGGGAGCCGCCCCTGAAATGCGGGAGGCTCCCACACCTCGCGGGAGACTTGGGATGTCTGGACTGGGTGTAAGGGGCTCCCAATTATGCGCAATGATAGCCACTGACAGTGGTCATATGATCAGCAGCTCTGTGCCCTGACATTCAGAACCCCTTAAGGGGCCATCAGGAGGCAGCAAAGGTTTAAAAACAGAGGTAAGCAGCTACCATATAAATATTTAGTATGAAGACTGGATATAAATATTTAGTATGAAGACTGGAATTCAACTTTAAAGTTGGGGGTGTAATATACCCTTTTCCGGGCTCCCCCTCCCCACTGCTAAGGGTTCATTTCTCCTTTTGCCTAGGCCTAGGGGATGATGAATAAAGTGATATACTTACCTTTTTTCTCTGTTGATCCCACGTCTTTGCAGTCGTTATAAATGGACACAATTGCAAATTGCTATTAGATTGGACGCAGATTAAAATAGAAAACTATATGTAACGTAGAAATGGGACTTTAAACTGTCATGGAAATGTGGGTCAGAAAGCAGAGAAGCCGTGCAATAATGAAGTGTAGGTCATCAGCCTGGTACAACTCAACATGTATTAAAACTGAAAAGACTGGTGACATCCCACGCCGGCTCACAGCTGAAAGAATCTGACATGGCTGTTCATTATGATATGGGCAGCCATGGAAGTAAAGATGACAGCCAAAGCTGTGTTAGAAAGACACGCAATCCATGCAGTTGACTTTGCCATAAGATCACCAGTCAGAGATCTTTATATTAAGCGTAAAGCAGAACTACAGTCTAAAATGTATTAAAAAATTGCCCATTAACCACTTCTTGAGCGCCCCATGTACATATACTGCAGCAGGGCGGCCCAGCTGTGCAAAATCACGTACCTGTATGTGATTTTATGTACGGGGCCTGGGGCGCGTGCAGCCAGCGACCTGATCCTGCTGTGATTGGACACAGCGGGAGCCAATCAGCGGGTCAGGCAGACCCAATATCCACCGGACACCCACGATCATTAACAGGAGAGGCAAAAGGGCTGTCGGCCTATGTAAACAAGGCAGACGGCCGTTCTGTCAGAGGGGAAGATGGAGATCTTGTTTTTCTGCTAATCCGGAACACGGATCTCTGTCTTCCCCCAGTCAAAGCACCTCCCCACAGTTGGAAAGCAATCCCTAGGAGCACATTTAACCCTTTGATCGCCCCTGATGTTCCCTGCAAGTGTCATTAGTACAGTGACAGTGCAATTGTTTTTAGCACCGATCACTGTATTAATGTCACTGGTCCCCAAAAAGTGTCACTTAGGGAGTGATTTACTAAAGGCAAATCCACGGACAAATCTGACACTAAGGGGGTTATTTACTAAAGGCAAATCCACTTTGCACTACAAGTGCAAACTGCAAGTGCAAAGTGCACTTAAAATTGCACTGAAAGTGCACTTGGAAGTGCAGTCGCTGTAAATCTGAGGGGTAGATCTGAAATGAGGGGAAGCTCTGCTGATTTTATTATCCAATCATGTGCAAGCTAAAATGCTGTTATTTATTTTCCTTGCATGTCCCCCTCGGATCTACAGTGACTGCACTTCCAAGTGCACTCTCTGTGCAATTTCAAGTGCACTTTACACTTGTAGTTTACACTTGTAGTTTGCACTTGTAGTGCACATAAATATGTGAAAAGTGTGGGGTACATTTGTATTCAGCCCCCTCTGAGTCAATACTTTGTAGAACCACCTTTCACTGCAATTATAGCTACAAGTCTTTTTGGGGATGTCTCTACTGCTGCGTACACACGAGCGGACTTTCCGGCGGACTGGACTCCGTCGGACAATTCGATCGTGTGTGGGCTCCAGCTGGACATTTTTTCCCAAAAGTCCGACGGACCTAGAAATAAAACATGTTTCAAATCTTTCCGATGGACTCGAGTCCGGTTGAAAAATCCGCTCGTCTGTATGCTAGTCCAACGGACTAAAACCGACGCTAGGGCAGCTATTGACTACTGGCTATCAACTTCCTTATTTTAGTCCAGTCGTACGTCATCACGTACGAATCTGTCGGACTTTGGTGTAATCGTGTGTAGGCAAGTCCGATCGTTAGGAAAGTCCATCGGAAGTCTGCCGAAAGTCCGTCGGATAGACGTTGGACCAGTCCGGTCGAACAGTCCGCTCGTGTGTACGCACCATACCAGCTTTGCACATCTTGAGAGTGACATTTTTGCCCATTCTTCTTTGCAAAATAGCTCAAGCTCTGTCAGGTTGGATAGAGAGTGTCTGTGAACAGCAATTTTTGAATATTGCCACAGATTGTCAATTGGATTTAGGTCTTGACTTTGACTGGGCCATTCTAACACATGAATATGCTTTGATCTAAACCATTCCATTGTCGCTCTGGCTGTATGTTTAGGGTTGTTGTCCTGCTGGAAGGTGAACCTCTGCCCCATTCTCAAGTCTTTTGCAGACTCTAATAGGTTTTCTTCTAAGATTGCCCTGTATTGGGCTCTATTCATCTTCCCATCAACTCTGACAAGCTTCCCTACTGAAGAAAGCATCCCCACAACATGATGCTGCCACCACCATGTTTCACGGTGGGGATGGTGTGTTCAGGGTGATGTGCAGTGTTAGTTTTCCACCACACATAGCATTTTGCTTTCAGGCTAAAAAGTTCAATATTGGTCTCATCTGACCAGAGCCCCTTCTTCCACATGTTTGCTGTGTCCCCCTCATGACTTCTCCCAAGCGGGACTTCTTAAGTCTTTCTTTCAACAATGGCTTTCTTCTTGCCACTTTTGTATAAAGTCTAGATTTGTGGAGTGATTTGTGGACAGATTCTCCGACCTGAGCTGTGGATCTCTGCAGCTCCTCCAGAGTTACCATGGGCCTCTTGGCTGCTTCTCTGATTAATACTCTCCTTGCCCGGCCTGTCAGTTTAGGTGGATGACCTTGGTAGGTTTGCAGTTGTGCCATACTCTTTCCATTTTCGTATGATGGATTGAACAGTGCTTTGTGAGATGTTCAAAGCTTGGGATATTTTTTTATAACCTAACCCTGCTTTATACTTCTCCACGTCTTTATCCCTGACCTGTCTGGTGTGTTCCTTGGCCTTCATGATGCTGTTTGTTCACTAAGGTTCTCCAATAAACCTCTGAGGCTTCGCAGAACAGCTGTATTTATACTGAGATTAAATTACACACAGGTGGACTTTATTTACTAATTAGGGGACTTCTGAAGGCAATTGGTTCCACTAGATTTTAGTTAGGTGTATCAGAGTAAAGGGGGCTGAATACAAATGCACGCCACACTTTTCAGTTATTTATTTGTAAAATATTTTGAAAACCATTTATCATTTTTTCCACTTCACAATTATGTACCACTTTGTGTTGGTCTATCACATAAAATCCCAATAAATTGCATTTACGTTTTTGGTTGTAACATGACAAAATGTGGAAAATTTCAAGGCATATGAATACTTTTTCAAGGCACTGTAGTTCAGCAACAGCCCCTTACAGGCTAGGAACTCTCAGTCCCTTGGAAAGTAGCACAATACGATCTCTGTTAGATCAGCAACAGCCCATTACAGGCCAGGAACTTTCAGTCACTTGGGAATTAGCACAATGGGGTGTGAACTGTGTCCTGGAGTAGCCCCAACACTCTTGTAGACACTGGTCCCAGCTCTACCACTGCAGGAAATGCTAGCCCACCTGGCTGCTCTTCCATCAGCCCACCTGGGAGCTTCTCTTCACCAGTCTACCCAACTTACCCTCTTCACCAGTGTACCTGACTGACTTTCTGAAGATCTCCCAGGGCAAGATAGGGAAGATTTAAGCACAAGTGCTATGTTCCAGCGCTATAGTCCTGACGAAGAGCACGGTCACGTGTGTGAAACGTGTTGACGTAGGCAGCTCCATCTCCACCTTGCGCTCCACTATGCGTTTCAGCAGGCGCACGCTACTTTGAGCCGCTTCTACTGTTTGGACGGACTGGATGAATTGATGGCACGTTCACTTATGGGTCTCCCTATCTGACGTATCCACGTCTGACCGAATGTCTAGCATTAAGCTGCCACTCAAACAACTGAGCCGACGAAGCAACACGAGTATACACAGAGGAACCACCAAACAAGCTGATTACAGCATCCATGAAAGGAAGATGGTCTATTTGCCATCCTTATCCCAGTTAAATCCATGGAGTGGTGAGAGGCCTCCGGGCAACATCCTTTTATCCTGCCCTTATTATACTCTCTTGTCAGGCTCTCAGCATGTCATACCATTATCATGCTGATCTGTGAAGTATATCAAGGCACTCTGAGTATATCAATACTGATAGCCATTTTTTCATAGGATTGGACTGAGTTACCTATGTGTACTGAGAGAGATATATTCTGCCGTTTTCACTCCAGCATGAACATTGGCTAATCTATTCCTCAGATTATATGCTATACGCTGACATATGAAATTTGCTCAACCGGTCCAAGAATACCTATAGTAGTGCTTTTTCCATCCCAAGTGACTTATATATCTGTTCACCTGCACATGTCCTGTATAGCAGTGGTCATCAACCCTGTTCTCAGGGCCCACTAACAGGTCAGGTTTTAAGTATTACCTTGGGGAGATGCAGACTAGAATCCTGCAATCACTGAGCAGCAAATGATATCACCTGTGATGTATTTCAGTTATCTTGCAAACCTGGCCTGAGTGTGTGTGTGGCGGGTGTTGAGTCTGGCGCCATATTGTGACAACGTTGTCAATTTTTTGTTGTAATTCTAACTGGGTGCACTGGGGGGGGGGGGGGGGGGGGCTGGGGTTGGGTTCACAAGTATGGTGACATTATACCCCTAGTGGAATAATCTTATGGCTGAATTTTTTCAATAAAGTTTTTTCTCATTTTTGATACACTGTGGTTGATCCCATTAAGGCTATTCTTTTGGAGACATCTCTTTGTCATATCCTTATTGTTCATATAATGAATCTGTATAGTCTTTAAGGTATCTCATCCATTGGACGAATCAGTGATAATTAAGTATTACAATTCTATGATGTGGAAAGTGGGTCCTAGGTTTGATTTTATTTATTTTTATTTTTTGACTATCTTCCAGGGAGACCTGCTACATGTGGCAGTCTCCCACCTTGTAAGTCCCTGCACCGTGCTGTAGTACTCACACTGTCCTCTCCTTGCTCCTGCCTCCTTCCAACTTCTCCTGTGGTAGGATCTTTCCAGGCCAGCCACCAGAGGCCCCGCCCGAGGTAGAGCCCCTCCCCATCTGGGGTCCCTCGAGGGCCACCGAGAGCCTTCTCAGCACTGCATCTCCATCTTCCACATGACTTCCCTGCTGGCCTGGCTCATTCATATATAAGGGTAGGCTTAGCCCCCTGCCAGGCCCACCGCCTGGGGATTGGCCAAGCTCCCTTAAACATGCAGGACAGCCCTTCTAGCCTCTGCCCTCCAGCTTCCAAAATGTTCTCTAACTTTCTAGAATCGGGGGGAGGCACCAGAGAGCTGCCTATACGGGTCACCCACTCCTGAACCCTAGTAACCCTGACACAAATTAAGACTCACAGGGTTTAAACATGAGTCAGAATGTTTTACCTACTCTGACACTAGTAGTACACTAGAGGGTGCTACATGTGGATTAAAAAAGAAAAACTTACTTACAAATTATTTTTGAATTAATATTAAAATGTTAACATTTACAGTGCCTTGAAAAAGTATTCATACCCCTTGAAGTTTTCCAAAATGTATCATGTTACAACCAACAACGTAAATGTATTTTATTGGAATATTATGTGATAGACCAACACAAAGTGGCACATAATTGTGAAGTGGAAGGAAAATGAAAAATGGTTTACAATATTTTTTACAAATAAATATGTTAAAAGTGTGGCGTGCATTTGTATTCAGCCCCCTTTACTCTGATACCCCTAACTAAAATCTAGTGGAACCAATTGCCTTCAGAAGTCACCTAATTATAAATAGAATCCACCTGTGTGTAATTTAATCTCAGTATAAATATAGCTGTTCTGTGAAGCCCTCAGAGATTTGTTAAAGTATCTTAGTGAACAAACAGCTTCATGAAGGCCAAGAAACACACCAGACAGGTCAGGGATAAAGTTGCGGAGAAGTTTAAAGCAGGGTTAGGTTATAAAAAAGAAGATCCCAAGCTTTAAACATCTCACGGAGCACTGTTCAATCCATTATCCGAAAATTGAGATTGCAAACCTACCAAGACATGGCCGTCCACCTAAACTGACAGGCCGGGCAAGGAGAACATTAATCAGAGAAGCAGCCAAGAGGACCATGATAACTCTGGAGGAGCTGCAAAGATCCACAGCTCAGGTGGGAGAATCTGTCCACAGGACAACTATTAGTCGAGCACTCGACAAAACTGGACTTAATGGAACAGTGACAAAAAGAAAGCCATAGGAAGTCCTGTTTGCAGTTTGCGAGAAGCCATGTGGGGGAAACAGCAAACATGTGGAAGAAGGTGCTCTGGTCAAATGAGACCAAAATTGAACTTTTTGGTATAAAAGCGAAACGCTATGTGTGGTGGAAAACGAACACTGCACATCACCCTGAATACACCATCCCCACACCATCCCCATGTCGTGGGGACGCTTTTCTTCAGCAGGGACAGGGAAGCTGCTCAGAGTTGATGGGAAGATGGATGGAGCCAAATGCAGGGCAATCCTAGACCGTGGATTTTTGTTCGAAGGTTGTTGGCTCCAACTTGTCTTGCATACACACGGTCACACAAATGGTGGCCAACAATTACGAACGTAGTGACATACAAGACGTACGACGAGCCGAGAAAAAGGAAGTTCAATAGTCAGTGCGGCTCCTTCTGCTTAATTCTGAGCATGCGTAAACTTTTATGCATCGGACTTGTGTACAAACGATCAGAAATTCTGTTGGCGGAAAATTTGAGAACCTGTTAGTCAACATTTGTTGGCGGAAAGTCCGCCAACAAATGTTCGATGGAGCATACACACGGTCGGACTTTCCGCCAACAAGCTCACATCCAACATTTTTTGTCAGAAAATCTGATCGTGTGTACGGGCCATTAGAGTCTGCAAAAGAGTTGAAAATGGGGCGGAGGTTCACCTTTCAGCAGGACAACGACCCTAAACATACAGCCAGAACTACAATAGAATGGCTTAGGTCAAAGCATATTCATGTGTTAGAATGGCCCAGTCAAAGTCCAGACCTAAATCCAATTGAGAATCTGTGGCAAGACTTGAAAATTGCTGTTCACAGACACCCTCCATCCAATCTGACAGAGATTGAGATATTTTGCAAAGAAGAATGGGCAAAAATGTCACTCTCTAGATGTGCAAAGCTGGTAGAGACATCCCAAAAAGACTTACAGCTGTAATTGCAGAGAAAAGTGGTTCTACAAAGTACTGATTCAGGGGGGCTGAATACAAATACACACCACACTTTTCACATATTTATTTGTAAAAAATTTTGAAAACCATTTATCATTTTCCTTCCACTTCATAATTATGTGCAGCTTTGTGTTGGTCTATCACATAAAATCCCAATAAAATACATTTACGTTTTCAGTTGTAACATGACAAAATGTGGAAAATATCAAGGGATATGAATACTTTTTCAAGGCACTGTATGTGAGATTTAAGTGATTGGATTGACATATACTTTAACTAAATGGATACTAGCAACACTAGCACTATGTAGCTACTAGCAACATGATAAAAATATATCAGCACTAAATGTGAGGGGGGGGGGGGGGGGGGGCTTTGAGCAGGGGCGTATCCTCTGCGAGGCAAACAAAGCATTTGCCTTGGGCGGCACTTTTCAGAGGGGCGGCATCAGCCCCCGGGCAGTAGAAACCAGATATACTTGCTGTGCCAAGACCGGTCTGTATACAGCTTGCCGCCGGCCACCACTACAGAACAATAGTGGCAGAGCTGCCTGTAGCAGTGCCAAAGTGCTCCTGCACCCAGCACAAGTCAAAGACCAACGCTGTGTCAGGCAGAGCCGCGTAGCGCTCTCCGCCTGACAGGTGCTTCCTAGTCCTGGCTCGGCGTGATATCATTCAGAGGCCAGGAGGTGGGGGTGGGGAGGAGAGTGCTGTCGGTGCTGCGACCTGACAGGAAAGAATGTGCAAGTGAGTGGACAAAACAATCAATTTAATCAATTTCATTTTAATTATCTAAGCTATTTGTAATATGCAGCATGAAGGGGTTAATGTACTGCCAA